>PVJL010002889.1:86982-108145 GCA_004026885.1 Lyroderma lyra
ACACACACATACAGACACACACACACACACAAACAGAGACACACACACACACATGCGTGTTCACGTGCATAAAGTGATATTTACTAGTCAAGAAGGAGAAAGTATCATTTTTCTCCACTTTCTGCAGACGGGAAAATGGCCACTCAGTCTGAGGCCAAGTGAGCATAAAAGGGAATCCTGGGCCCCCACCGAAGCCCTTTCTGATGAATCTTTCTCTCACTCACCCCAAATTTCAGGAAATAATACTGAAATATTTTCTATACCTGTTTTGGGGGGCATGGGAACGCTTAAATGGCCCAATAGCAAGAAACACAGTTCTGCAGTTTATCTCACAGAGACTGTGGACAAAGGTCAAACAAACAAACAAACAGAAACATACCAGAGTCTGAGAACCAGAATCTCCCAAGTGGAAGGAAAGAAATCCCAAAAGCAACCACAGAGCACCGAGCACTGGGCACCGAGCCCCGAGCCCCGAGCCCCGAGCCCCGAGCGCTGGGCCTAGGGCAGAGCCCTAGGAGCGTCCAACACGTGCCGGCTCCGTATTTCAAGCGCGCATGCGCACACCGAGATGCCCGGTCTGCGTCCCAAGCTGACCGAAGGGCGCTGGCAGCATCGGCCTGCAGAGATGGAAGCCTCCAGAGTGCAGGTGGGAGGAGGCCGTGCCCCCGGAGGGTGCAGTCAGACCCTTTGCAGATAACGCCTCTAACCGAAGCCGCGCGGGGCCCCTGAATACCTGACTCAGTCCACCGGCGGGCTTTTCCCTCGGATGTCCAGAGGCCGAGCGCCAGCTCCCGCCCGGTCGCTCGGTGTGGCCATCCTGGTTCTGTTCTCCGTTACAGCGGTGCTGGCTCCGCCCACCAGAATTCAACCCCGGCACCCTTCTAGAAAAATGCGGGGGGGTTCGCCTCCCCAGCAAGCATCCAAGGGCGAGTTTGTGCGGATACGCCTCTTCTTACTGACCCCAACGGTCTGATCTGTTTGTAAAGAGCTTGTAGGACGTTGGGCTAAGGAAACGTGTCCGCGCGCCTGAGTCACTGTCACCTGTCACTGCTAATGGGCCCGCACCCCCCGCCGTGTATTCAGCAGTGTCTACGCAGGGCCCCTTCGGGGTCTGTTGCCATTGGAGCCCCACCTTCTCGTCACCCCCAGTGGCGGGTCTGGTCAGTGCGTCGCTGGGTTTAGAGGACCGCGTGCACCTCTTGGTGCCATGTGACAGCCCTGAGCGGAGCTCCCTGCTTCCTGTTGGCCTGAACTTCAGGCGCACTTCCAGGTGGAAGTTAGATGCTCATAGGTGCCTCCAGCTGGGGCCTTAGCCTGTTCTGTGACAGATAGCTTACCTTCCCGAGTCTGTGCCCCAGTCCTCTGTGCTGCCACCGCCCTGCGCTATGCTCCTGCACCCCTGACCCCCTGTAGAGGCATCCTCTCTGCTGACCCATCTGTCCATGTCTGCGGTGCCAGTTCCGGGCTCCGTCCTGAACCTGCGCGCTGACCGCGTGTCCCGGGCCACCTCCGAAGGGCTCCGTGGAAGCTGCCCTGTAACTGCTGTCCGTTTGTCGTTGTCCTCGTCCCTGCCTGACCAGCGCTCAGCCGCAAGCAGGCTCTGCGTGACGCCCGGCTCCCCCGCCTCTGTCCCTCTTCTGTCACGGCACCTCTGAGAGGAAAGGAAAATTCCGGTTTCTGAAACGTTCCTGTCTCCTCCTCTGGCCTGCTCTCTTCGCATGCCACGGGGCGCGGCTTTCTCTGTCGCCCGCTGTTGATGTCTTCTCTGGCGTTAAGTGGGTCGCGATTTCACGCCCGGAAGGCTGGGACATGGTGGCTGATGTGCCCCCATGTCCCGTCAGTTACACGGGATCCCACGGGGTCCCGCAGGTGCCCGTCCAGCGCTGTGCGGCGGGCGATCTTTTTCTTTTTTAAAATGCTACGTTCTTTTAAGAATGAAAAGCAACTATTTGGCTGTCCGAGTTGGGAGCCAGTGTGACGGCACAGCCACAAGGGTGAAGACAGTCACCCTTTCTGTGAAAAAAGTGACAGTTGCTGACAATGACAGGAAACTTGGTCCCAGAGGAATTCAGCTGCTACCTAGGGAAAGCCACTTCCTACCTGTACCTCGGACAACTACAGTCAGACCACGCAGGACCCACGGCCGCCAAGGCCACCTTCTCGAGGGTACCTGGCTGTCACCCACGGTGGCTCCCTCTCAGAGTGGTGTCACCAGGCTGGGCCCGTCGCGGGGCAGGCGGCGGCTTGCAGCCCTGACCACCCTGTCCCGGGATGGGTTCGTGAGAAAGCAGAGTGGATTTCACAATTGCTCCCAAGTCTTCTGCCAACTTTTATGAACAGATGTGGAATCAAAAGGGGGGTGGGGTGGGACAAAGGACCTCCTTTATCATCTTAATACAGTAACGGGAACATTTTCGATGGAGAGAACGGGCGCGTGACTTGCCGCACGTCGCCGCGCTGGGGCAGGCGCGTTAGAGGGGCCGGTCACAGCTGGCACGAGCTGGGGGGCACGTCCGGCTTCTGGCCGCCCTTCCTTCGTTTTCCTGGGGCACACGGGGCGCAGGCCATCGGGCTGATAGGTTGGTCCGAAAGAAGTGGGTTTCCGTGGCGGGCGTGGGGGCCCGTCTGGGCCCACCAGCGTCCCCAGGGCCTCCCAGGGTGGCCTGTGCCTTCGGCGAGCCAGCACATGTCGCTCCCAGACACCTGACCGCACTCACGGAGAAAGGGAGGCCGCAGAAGGTCACCCAGCCGCCCACCTAACGGGCCCGACCCAGTTTGCTCGTTGTCGTGGTGTCGAGTGTCTCACACGCATCGCAGCTCCCTTGGGCGCATCGTGAGCTCACGGCCGTGAGCCTGCTCCGGTCACAGCTGTGTCGTGCACACGGCGATCCCCTGTGACCCGGCAGATGTTCTGGGTAAACAATTGGACTAATTGCATCTTGAAAACATCGTCCTGGCCAGAGCCTCCGGGTTTGGGTGAAGTCGGAGGTGGGCGGAGGGCCCTCCGGAGAGGAGCGCCGCAGGAAGTTCTCTCCCTCCCGTGGCTGTTTGCTAACTGGTCCGAGGGCCACCGCAGCTGTTGGCTGCAGTGACCCTGCTCCCCGCCGGGGTCACGGGAGGTTCCGACGGGGCAGCTCAGCTTCTGCCCTCCTAGAGGGGGACATCATTGTCGTCTCGCACACGTCCTCAGGGTCCTGCACTCCCTGGTACGCAGCACAGGAAGCCGGCCACCTGAGCCACTGCGGACGCTCTGCTGGCCTCGGAGTCAGCGTGAGCCCCTCACGTCACACCGGCCATTGTTAGCACCGGGCACGGGTGGCGCTGAAATCCACGCGGACACTGCTGGTGACGGGGAACTTACCACCACCGGGGACAGTCTGTGTCCTTTTCCTTTTTGTGGCTCTAACCATGTTTTAAACATCATTATTAACATTAACACAGCATCTGTGTCCCTGCCTCACCCGGAGGCCACATACTGAGACGCTTTCCTGTATGCCAGCCCCTCAGTTTAAGACAGCTGATTGGCCCCCTCCTGAGGCTGAGCAGGCCCCTCCTGCACCCAGCTGACAGCTGCTGTCACTTTGACAAAGTGACAAGTCTGCTCGGGCTGCTTGGAAGGGGACCCCGTGCATCCTGAGCAGCCATGAGTGGCAGGTGTCGACCCGTGACCCTTTCTATCCCTGCCCTCTCCTCTTGTAGAATCCGGGTCTGGGACCTGAATAAAGCCCTTGTCACTTGTCCCTTTTTCAATTAATTCTGGTATCAACACCTCTTCATTCCGGCTTTGTGAGGTCACCTCCGACCTGATTCTGTCGTCCAGCATGCACAGTTCTGCTTGACGTGGTTTCATCGCCCTTTCTATGGCTTTATTTACTGACTCTTGATGGGAATGTTGGACAGGGACGAGCCCCGCAGCGTTGACTCCAGCGCCCCTTGTCTGCTGGGGGATCCGTGCACAGATGAGCAGACCCCGCTTCCCCTGCAGGAACCCCTGGCATCCTGCGTATCTCGCCTCTTACGGGCTCCTTGCCAAACACATTGTATCCGTGTAGTTTGTGGTTTCAGCTACTGTCTGATCTGTCACACGAGTCAGCCGCACACGGTCTGCCTTTCTGGGCTGCCCGGACGGACTGGTAACACATTGTCCGTCTTTGAGTGCACATCCGATTTTAATCACCGTCTGTGTTTCTTCCCGGGATGGGTCTGTGTCTTCACCGCCTTTCCCTTTGGCCCGTCCGTGGCTTTCCACAGCATGCTGTTATGTTTCTCAGATTCTTTAAGGTTGAACAACGTCGGTTCTGTGGTTTCGGTCCACGGACTTCCCATCACGTTCCCATTTCATTTATGTATCTTAGGATTTTAAAAAATGATTCAAGAAATACCATTGCTCCTTGGTATTTACCCAAAGGAGCTGAAAACTTACTGGCCCCACAAAAACCTGCACACACAGGTTTATAGCAGCTTTGTTCACCATTGTCCAAGTCTGGAAGCCACCAAGAGGTCCCGCAGGAGGTGAGCGGATGAATTGGTTGTGGTCCACCCAGGTGATGGCACAGGGCTCAGTGCTGAAAGGAAATGAGCTCTCAGGTCACGCAGGGCCATGGAGGAATCCTAAATGCATGTTCCCAAGTGAAAGAAGCCAGACACACTGTATGACTCTCCGTATGACATTCTAGAAAAGGCAAAACTATGGAGACAGGAGAAGGATCGGGGATGCCAGGGCTTGGAGGAGGGTAACTAGGCGGAGCCTAAAGGCTTTCTAGGGTAGTGCAGTTATTCTGCCTGACACTCCGGGGTGGGTACATGCGTTATACGTTTGTGCCAACGGTGCAATGTGCAGCACCGAGCGTGAGGCCTGGTGTGAACATGGCCTTCGGGTGGCCATGATGTGTCCGTGTAGGTTCATCAGTGGTCACACATGTAGCTCTCTGCAGGGGCAGGGGGCCGGGGTGCTGATAATGGGGGAGGGGTGCGTGTGCTGGCATAGCGGGTACATGGGAAAACTTCAGTTTGCTTGTGACCCTTAAACTGCTCTTTTAATTATAATAGTGCTGGCAAAAAAGTCTCATAAGACAGGCCAGGCAGCTGTTGGTTGATACATCCTTAGCTAGAATAAACTGTAAAATTAAATCTTTTCAAAGCATGGAGGTGGACGGAAAGTCACTTCCTGCAGATTTTTTTAGTCCTTATATTTGAAAGGCAAATTCCAGACAGTGTAACAAAAAGACCAGTTGCTTTGACTCTGTGGCATTTTCATCCATCTGTAGGTTTTTCTCTGTCTTTGGAGAAAGTGGGAAGTTTGGGAAGATGGGGGGGCAACTATAAGGGGAAGAATCCCCCAAATGGGCCACGAAGTATCTGTGCATCAGAGCGCTCAGGCTCCGGGCCGGTGTTCTGCTCTCGAGATGGGGGGCTCCTGGTCACATGAGGCTGGCTCACACTTCTCACTCAAGGTTCTCAGCACCTGGTAGCTCACAGACCCGCCCACCCCAACGCTAAGAGTCTACTTCCCTGTGAAACCTTCTGTGGGAGAGCTCAAAGGTTCTATCAAGTCCCTAGTGGTGGCCAAGTCTAGACAAGCCCGGAATCACGCCTTCTCTGAGCGTTGTTGGAATCATGTGCTTCATGTTTGAAGGGGGTTTTTTGTTGTTTTTTGTTGTTGTTGTTGTTGTTATTGTTTTTGCTGGATTTAAAAAACAATCCTAATTGATTAATGTATATTATGGTTTAGCTAATGAGATGTCCTCGTTGCACAAGTCTGTCACTGTAAGATGTCTTTAAAACGTCTCTGCTTCCCTAGCACGCTCCAGTGCAGCTTTGTAAAGACGCCCTCACAAAGTGCACGAGCATTCGTGAACTGTGGGGTCGCGGAGCCCACGTGGGCACATTTCGGGGAGCCGCAGCCGCAGAAGGCGTACGGACAGCCAGGCAGGGGCTGCTCCGGGGAGGCGTGCGCCGCTAGCGCCTGGTCAGATTCCGAACCTGGGCCAGGAGCGTTTTGTCAAGGGAACCTAGGCACCAGGAGACACGCTTGCTTCCCCACGCCAGTGTCCACAGAGGACTGTCCCCAGAAGTCCCCGCAGTATTCTGGAGCTGTCTCTTCCTTCTCACGTCTCTGTGTGTCACTGACCCTGAACGTGCCATCTGTGATTTGGGAACAGTCATGCGGGTTTTGGGTTTTAGCCCGAGTCCGTTGGTTCCCGGCCGCTCTGTCACAGAGGCCGTGGGTGACGGGTGTCTGGAAGGATGGAGATTTGAAATCACATTGACCTCTGAGACAGGCTCCCTTCAGATGCCACTGCAGCCACCTCCGGGCTGTGTGACCCCAGCAAGGTCATTTTCTTTGGCCCCATTCTTCTCATCTCTAAGAGAAACCAGGGCCTGTCTGGGGTCTTAAAGACAGCGAGCACGCACGGGGCCCTTGGTACCCGGTGTCACGCCGGAGTCCTCCGCGCTTAGCAGTGCTTCACGCTCTCAGCCCCTCTGCCCGGCCTTGTGTGCAGGTGATCGCACCCCTTGTCCCACTGCCCGCCACCACCCCCCGCCCCCAGGGAGAAGGGCTCAGGCCTGTCACGCAGCAGCTCTGGGACCACTGACCCCCTGCCTTCAGTATCCCTATCAGTCTGCTTTTTCTCTTTCTTTCCCATTTTCCAGTAAAGTAGGAAGTGATTTCGAATCGTTGATGGTTTATACTTGGCTTCATTTGAGCTAATGCAGTTCAGCTGCCCTCAGAAAGTTCCTCAACGGGAAGAAAAGGAGGGAACTTGGGAACCCTTTCAGTGCTGGAAACGTTACTAATAATTAATAGCTTTTTGGTTAATGTTGTCAATGAACACTACCGGGGCGCCCCTTTAAAATTCTGATTTTGGAATTTCCAGTGTAATTGATAGTTTTCGTGATTCTTCTGTGAGCTCGTGGTGGTGGCGTCGTTGCCTCTGGCGCTTATCTTGGACGTGTTCATTCACTTGATCTCGGTTATCATCTCACCGTGTAAACGTGTGTCAAACCATCCTGTTGTGCCGTCTACCGCAGACACAATTAGAGTCGTCAGTCCCTCCGCAGTCAAGCTGGGGGGCGGTAGGGAACCTGGGCCTGGTAAGTGTCAGTGCCCCCCACACACAGACACGAACTGTTTCTCTCCTTCCCGTCGTGGGAATGGCTCCTGCATAAGGGACGCGCACAGTGACTAGCCGTGGGCTCAGCCCGGGGGGGCCTGGGGAGCCTGATGCCAGCCTGGACCACCTCGCTCTACTCTGAAGGTATGACAACACCCAGGGTCCATCCCAGAACTTACTCTAACCAGAGCCTATGCATACGAGGTCGGACAATTAAGTTCACGAACTCCTCCTAGAAAACGTGCTCCATATCCCATTGCTGAATGTCACTACAGTCACCTTCAAAGCACTCCCCTTGGGAAGCCGTGCACCAACGCCAGCGCCTAGTCCACCCTTCAGAGCAGTTTTGGAACTCTTTTTCTGGAAGGGCCGTCAGAGCTGTCGTCGTACCTTGGCCAGGTAATGACACCGTACTGAGTTGTACAGTGCTGCCAATGTAAGCTCACGGTGGCAAGTTCACGAACTTCATTGTCATATTTTGGAGATGACTAGGCCCTGGCATCGGTGCACGGCTTCCCAAGAAGAGGACTTTAAAGGTCACCATTACTAATACTCAGCAATGAGGTGTGGAGCACTTTTTCTAGGATGAGTTCACAAAATTAATTGTCCGACCTCATATAAAAAGAATCCTGATTGTTCCAAAGGTCATTTATTCCAAATGTAGAAACTATTTAAGGTAGTTAGTTTGGTTAAAATAAATACATAGAAAAGGTCTATTTGGTGCAGGAGACATAATTTTAAATAAATGTTCTATTTAATGAGTAGGCTTTGAAAAACTAGTTATTTTTGTTCTTTCCTCGGAAAGAAAGTCTAGACCTGATCAATACAAAGTGGCTTTTTAGTTCTAACACATTTTTTCCCAAACTCTAGAATTTTATTACTTCCTATTAACATGTATCCTTAATTCAGTAGTTTATCATTCATTCCCCAAAAACTGTATGTTAATAATATGCATTTTTAAAAATGGTATTTAGAGACCTTGTTAAAATCTAGGAGTCATGACATTATCCTGCTACCAATGGGGCTGTCTTAAACCCTCACAACTCATTTAAATGCCATTGGATTTGTTTTCATGGCCAACATGTTAAATATATATGTAAAAGTGGGTGCAAAGCATGTAATTCCAACCTTGTGCCTTTCTGAGCAATGTTACAATGCAAGAAAAGTCTGTCCTGTCAGGAAAACAAATAGTAAGCATAAAGTGGCAGCATCTGGTTTATTGAAACCCAAACATTCCCCTTGTTAACACAAAATAGTTCGTGTTGGAGCAACAGCGGCTCAGCTTTCCTGTGGCCTCCCCTTCGCTCCGTCCCTTTCCGTCGGGCGCTACGTGCACGTGCCTTCCCTTCCCACTGGCCAGCGATCACTGGAAGACTGTTGTCCCCTCAGCAAAGAAAAACACCCGTGAGCGTTCGTTCATCCGGCGACATTGACCTGCCTTTTTCCCAGTTGCTTCCTTTGTTTTCTATAGAACATATGGAAGAATCTGTCCTTTCAGGTGTCCGTGTTTAATAAAGTTCACATGAAATGTTGCGGCATTCCCCAAACAAAGGCCATACGGGAGGAGCGAATGCCACCAGGGGTGAGAAATGGCTGGAGTCCCTGACTTCTCCTCTCTTGTAGCGTCCCGGCCGTGCCCTGCCCGACAGAGCATGTTGTAAAGCACAGGAGGGAGCCCCACTTGTCCAGAGTTTGACTTTCAGAGTCCTAAGGCCTCAGATGTGCAGATGGAGCAGTGTCTGCCCGTGGAAGATGTTTTCTGCACAAGTGCCTAAGCTCTGTCTAGACGGAGTGGGCCCTAGCCACATTTCCCCTCTGTTATCTATATTGAAAAGACAGGCCTTTCTGTATAGTGCATGGCTTGCACACTAAGAAAAAGATTTAAAATCCATATAAAGGTTACACAACGTTATAGCACGCATGGAAGTGTCAGTAACCAAGGAACAGCTCGTAAACGACTCCACTGCTGTGTAAACGAAACATTTCGCTGGACCCTCCTGGGTCTCAGAGGGATCTGCTCGTCCTCTGCAGTGACTGCCCTTGAAAGACAAGGTTGAACCCAAGTTCTAGTCTTTTCGAGTTGGCAGAACACCTGAAAGGTGACTCTCGGTGGCACAGAGAGTCCTCCCGAGGGCATATTCCTCCGCCCCGTGCTGTCAGTTTCTTGCAGGAGGCGGGAAAAGCCGTGAGCAGAATGGCCACGTGGACACATTTGTGGTGCGTGGGTCTGGGGACCTGGGGACAGACCAGCGATTGTGTTGACTGCGAGCTGCACAGGAGGCCACAGAGGGCCGCTCCGGTCCCCACCCCGAAAACTGGCGCACACCCACCCGCCGCATTCCGGACGCCCTCGCGCGCCGCCGTGGGGGCAGGGCTGCTTTCCTGGTCGCCTTTTCCCGTCGCCGGACCACCTCGGGGTCCCAGTGTGCGTTTCTAACACGCCAAGTCCCGTCACGCTCAGTGTGCTGTTTAAAAACCTCAAAAACTGCAGAAACGCGTGCTCCAAAGTAGAAACCCCCGTGAGTGTGTCACGCTCACAGCTGGGAAACAGCAAGTTACGGCGCCCCCCGCGCCGCTGCCTGTGATTTGGTGGCCGTGTGGGGCGGATCCGGTGGGCGGGAGATGAGCGGGCGCGCGTCCAACAGGCGTCAACGAAAGCAGCATCACAGTCACGTGCCCCGTCGCCGTTGGGCGCCCCCCCCCCACGTGCAGCTCGCTGTTTCCTCTTCCCGTCACGCCGCAGCGGGAGCTGATTCCCCGGCGCTACGTCAAGGCCGTCGCATGCTCTAACGGCCGCCCTTCGCCTCCGTGCGCCCGCGGGCCACCGTGTTGCACGTGCCGGTTGTTCCCACCCGCGGTCGCCGTGAGCATCCCTGTTCCTGCGCGCCGTGGCACAGGGCCGAGGCGGGGACGCGCCACCTCTGGGCAGCGATGGCAGAGCTTTCAGGGCCGCCCGCTAAGAAGGCGCCTACGCGCCTGAGTAATAGCGGAAGGCCCGAGGCCGCCGGGTCTCACGGCAGGACAGCGGGCCCAAGGGCAGGGACCTGGCCGGCCCCTGCCACTCCAAAGCAGGGTGAGCATTAACCCGTAGGACCCCAGGTGGCAGAACACGAGACAGTGAATGTCGGGGGCAGGGGGGCAGAAACGGTGCCCGGGCTTGACTTCAAGTACAGCTTCCTTCGGGGGAGAGTTACTGGAGCTCAGCACGTGGACTCGGCACCTGGCGTGTCCTGCCTCCGCCATGCCCTTGGCAGCAGGGACCCGGGCTGGCACGCCACCTGCTCTTGTGGAGCTTCGGTTTTAGTGCAAACGTAACAGAAGATGCAGAATAGACTTATCCATTTAAAAGAGAAAGAAATTTCTGACGATGGTGAACGCTCGTTGGAAAAAAATAGGGTGACGGGCTAGGGGGTGACTGGCAGCGGGGAGGAGGGACGCGTCTCGTACCAGGGTGGACGCAAGTGGGGAAGAGGCTGCCTTATTAGGCAGTAAATTCCGCAGCCTTGGAAGTTGGAAGTGTGGATAGAGCATTAAGCTGCGCCGTCTGCAAAGTCACTTAAAGTCTCTTGCCACGTGAAATGTTGATGTCATCCAAGCAAAAGCTATCAACAAGGGCTCCTGTTCGCCCGAGCATCAGAGTTTCCTGCAGGGACCCTGGGATGATGTGACTGTCAGAAAAATTGTCAGGCGGATCGAGGGGCGTCAGGGCGTGTTCCCAGGGGACGGCGGCTTCAGGCAGATTTTGCCCCCCGAGGGGCAGCAGCCTCATGGCCTCCTTTTTTAAAAAGTCCAGGCTGGAAGCTTGGAGCTTGCTGCGGGCTGGCTGTGAGTGGTTCTCCTGCCGGAGACCCAGCTGCAAGCAAGACAAGGCAGGTCCTGGGGCTGTCCCTCCCAGCCTTCTCCTTTCCCACATGACTCACTGTGAGTCAGAGTATTACCTTTGCAGACAGGCTGAATTCCATTTCAGACCTTAACACGGCAGACTTCCTTCTGGCCTGGGCGTCAGCTTCTGTCTCCCAGGACAGAGTCAATCAATCCTTTGGCCCTGGGCCTATGGGCATGGGATTATTTGCATGACAAAGAGAACTGTTTGGTATTTCAACAAATTAAAAAAAAAAAAAAAAAACCATATGAACACATTCTCTTTTTGAAGGAGCACCAAACTAGTTCTTCAGTGAACTTCAGGTCCTAGTCCAAGGTCAGCGGTGCTTTTCCATTGCAGGACTTCCAGCCGAGGTTACGGAGACAACCAGATGTGACAGGATGTTCGGGGGCACACACACCTAGAAAACTGAGCTACAGTGATACAAACGTCTGTGATTGAGGGATGTGGCATTCTCACAAGCTCCTGCTGGAGAGGGGGTGGGGGGAGCAAAGGCTCTGATGAGAGTTCCCAAAGAGAGAGGTTTGAACCTCCATAGGGTTGTAGCCACAGCGAGAGAAAAGGGGTCTCTCTGGAGATAGGTAACAGCAGCAGATAAGAAACAGAAGTGCGCATGGGGGTCGCGGCAGCCGCCACGCCTGCCCAGGCCTCCGGACACCACCCCCAGGAAAGGCCGGCAGAGGGTTGGGCACAACCCAGGTTTTTTGTTGGCACCAACCTCAATGATGGACAGGCCTTTGTTTTAACTCTTAAATAGTGTGAGTTTATCAAATGGCATTCAGAGCTCAATTAGCATGGATGCATCGCCAAGAAGTGCCCAAGAGGCCATTTCTTCAGGAGCCGGGCCGCTGTCCGTCTCTTTGTGATTCCCGGGTTTGCCGGCTGCTTCTCGGTCAGGCCCGGACGTCGAATTTCAAACACCGCTTTTCAGACTTGATTTGGGGCCCATTTCAGCCGCCCTTCCCTTTCTCCTGCCTCTCGCTGGCCACCCGCCACCAGGCTCTGCACAATGACCAGCTGGCCCTGGGCAGCTTCGGGCCCAGGTGTGCAGTAGCTGGAGGAGCTTTCCGAAGCCAAGAAGGGAGTGATTTCATTTCCCACTGACGCTCCGTAGAGAGGAAGGGGGTTCGAGAGCCTTCAGAGAAGCTTCCTTCCAGGGAGCGGAGTTTTGGGGGGCTTCCAGGCTTCCCCGGCCTTTATTCGGCGAGGTATCATTGTTGCTCCCCACCCCCTCTTCCATTTACACCCCAGGAACTGATTCAGAAACCATAGAAATCGGATTTGGAGTTGCTGAATGCTAGCAGACAGCTGGCCGCACTCTGCCCAGGGAATCCTGCCAGCCGGGCGGGGGTCCCACGTGGGGCCCGGCTGAGCCCCGACTCACATCCCCCAGCAAAGTGCCGCGCAACAAGAGCGTCCCGCTCGGCCGTTTTCTGACTCGGGCTCGCCCGGCCTGGGGGCGCCCCGCCGGCCCAGGTAAGCAGTTCCGCCCAGTGGGGCAGGCTGCAGCTTGCGTGCTGGATTTGTTTTCTTTTTTGCCCTCACACCTTCTATTTTCTTGTGTTGTTAGCCCTGGATTTCAGTTTCCTGGGCTTGTTGTTGCCACACTGACTCAGACGTGCTCCCAGCAGGACCGACCAGCCCTCCTACATACAATGCGGCAGCTGAGTGAATCTGAAGGTTTAAAGTTGCCCCAAATGGGGTCTAAAACAGCTCGAAGAGGACAGTCCTGTCCAGATTGAGGACAGTCCTGTCCAGACTGAAAACAGTTCTGCAGAAATGGGCTTCTTGACTCCATGTGTCCTGGAGCTGGCACTGCCTCAGGCGTGAATGAGTTCGGTTCAATCGGTTCAATTAAGATAAGATCCGAGTAGACAAGTGTTAGAGCTGGGAAGTGTGCCTGAGCTCTTGTCGTTAGAGAGCTCTTCTGGGACAGGCCTGGACGTCCGCGAGCAGCCCGCCAGGCACAGACCCCCTGAACACCGCCTTTAGGAGGGCTTGGGCCAGTGCGGATCAAAGGGCAGGTGTTTAAACCAGGAAGGTGGCGAGGAGGCCTCGTGCACACGCGATCTCCTCTCGCCCGAGGGTCCCCCTGGGACTGGTGTTGGGATGGGGGTGCGGGGGCTGGGGGAGGCCAACGAGTGAGCTGCAACAGGACAAGCACTGGCATTCAGGGTGTGGCTGACGCCAACCCCTGGGCCCCCCAGTCTTGACTGCACCCCAGACTCAGCTGATAGGTGCACGAGATCCCTGGGCCACAAGGCGGCCAAGGCCACTCTGTGCACAGGCGCCGGCTTTGACGTACGCCTCCTCCAACCCGGAAAAACCCAGCACAGAAGGAGCAGGACCCGGTCCCTACAGCAGGCGCCCCGATCTGTTACAAGGAAAACCTTCCCCGAGTGCGTTTGCAGGCCTCGGGCCTGGCAGATGTTTGTGTTGACACTGCTTGGAGGGCAGTTCAGTCACGAGGCTGTGGTCGCTGCGGCTCTGTGTTTCCTCCCGTGTCCCAGCGTCCGCGTGCAGCCATCGCAGAGCCCTGGGCGGCAGGTGACAGAACCCAGGCCAGCAGCTGGTGGGAGGGGTCCATGGCTCAAACCTGTAATTTGGGGTCAAAACAAGAAGATGAGTCACTGGAGGCTGTCACTTTCAATCAAGGGCTTTAGCTTCGTCTAGACGTGGCCTCGGAACGAGACAGCAGGGCTCCCTGGTGGGCTTGGGGCAGACGGGCCGCAAGTCCGGATCAGAAACCCGGCTGGAGGGAGGTGGGGACCGCGTCTGTGCACTGACAGCCCCACAGGATACGGGGGGGCGGGGGGCCTCAGTGCTTCTCAGCCTTGCTCGTAGAATTGAAAACTAGGAAGTAGTAGATGGGGATGCTATTTAAATGTGGCGTCTCAGCACACCTTGGGTCGGCTATGAAACTGCTATCCACAGGCTTTTGTAACTGGCCAAGGTCACACAGGCACTTTGTGGCCCTGTCCTCACCCTCGGTCCTAGGCACTTTTCATGACACCACACAGCCTTGGAGTCACGCTGGCACCGCCGCCCAGGTCCCTGGATGCCAGCCTTGGTTGTCTGCCATCACACTGACCCTGAGATAGTTATCGAAGGGAGGGACACTTTTGCCCGGTGGACTCGGGGTGTCCGTATAATTTTCCCTCCAAAAGAGGGAGCTAGCCGGACCAGACCCTGGAAGCACAAGCATGGAGAAGACTGTCCGGGCAGGCAGAAAGTCTTTTCAGAAGCCAAGTTGGAAAGAGGTTTCGTTACTCAGCCGTCAGTTAAACCGAGAGTTCAGTGAATAAGACAACTCGTTCCTTAAACATTCTGACCGACAACGGCACGGGGGCTGAGTACATGGGGTGGTGACTGGCAGAGGAACGTCCACCCTGACTGTACAGTAAGCGTTCCGTAACTACCTTCACCCACTAAAAATACGGCTGGTCAGGTCCCCGAGCTCCGGGCCATCTTCTTCTTGCCCAGGGAAACACCTGATAGCTCTGCCTCTCCCCGTGTGTTTGCAGAAAAGGGTGGTTTGGGCGTTTCCTCCAGAAGTGTGACGTCTTCGCTGTATGTAAACATTATGCTTTTGCCCCATAGACAAGTGAGTTCCCTCCTGCCACACTCACAGCCTTTCCAGTGGCCCCCCCCCCCCAGTGGGGCTTTGACAAGGGAAGTTCATTGAAAGCTTCAGTGATGGTCACTGTAGGTCCAAAAACGTAGCTCAGAAACCAAGCATTTTGCCCTGTAAGTTCATAGAACTTCAAATCCGACCCAAGCGACCCTGACAATGTAGCTTTGACCAAGACTTCAGGGTGATTTGATAAGAAACAGGGCTGTGTTTGAGCTCTAGAATTTTTTGATCTGGGTTCAAGTACCGTCCAAAGGCCCACAGACCTCGAAGAAGCAGGACACCAGCCTCATGGCAGTGGCCCTGGGCCACCCGGGCTGCATGGGACAGCCCCGGCCCCTCCCCGGGCTTCTGACTTCCTCGACGGGGCCCTTCTTTGGTGGCAGGGGTTTAAAAGCTCCCAGGGACTCAAATTCATGGTCAGGTCAGCAAATGGCTCTAGAAAGGCCCTCTTAATGGGTTCTTTCCTTTTTCTCCATACTTAATACCATCTCTCTTAATACCTTTAAAAGGTAAGACGTGGCCATTCTCGGATATTAGAAAAATCTGGAAAAGTATGATGTAGTAAATAAAAACCTCCATCATCCTGTCCTCCAGACACAAACATTATTAGCGTATTAATATGTATTGTGGCTTTTACACATTAACAGCATTTCCTGAGATTTTTCCATGCCAGTTCATATTTTTAAAAGGTGCTTAGTCGTGAGAGCAATCTTATACCTACGTGCAATAATGTAATAGTTCCTTGACATTAAACATTTAGCAATTTTTAAAAAAATACTGTTTAAAAATGTCCATTCCTAATTTTTTTTTTTTTTTTTGCTTTTTGGTATGTGGGTAGCTCCCTGACTGGGAATCGAACCCAGGCCGCAGCGCTGACAGTGCCAACGCCGAAGCCTTAAGCCACTACACCACCAGGGAGTTCCCTCCATTCCTAATTTTTAACAAAGAACTTGGCTTTGATGTAATGGGGACAGTTCATGCTCTCCTATAGCATTGAACAGACTTAAAGTATTGATATATGTGTTTGTGTTCTTTTTTTCCCCCGGTATTAAAAAAACATGAAATATATTGTTACAACCTCTGTAAAGACCAGCTTTTGAGAGAAGGAAGTTGCATAGAATAATGAAGCACTGAGGCCTTTTATTTATTCTTCTTCAAGTTTGTGTGAAAAGTTAAGATGGTTTCAAAAACTACAGTAACTTAAAAGCTCCCCAAGACTCCCCTTACACGAAGTGCAGTTGCAGCGTGTCAGGCACTTGACGGCACGCTCTCTTTAACCCCAGGGCAGCCTCGAGAGCCAGGATTACTGCAAAGCGCCACGCACGCATTACGCACACGGAGTGACCATGCAGTCAGTGGCTGCTATTTTTATGAATTCTGTTGAGCTGATACACATTGTCTTGTATCACATTTAGGAAGTTATGTTTATCATTACCTAAGATTTTGGCTATTCTAGCTTTTAAAAATAGATTCGACAATCAATCATGAGATGAAAGAGTGACTCAGATCTCTAAACGTCAGGGGGCTCCTGGAAGCCTTTTTGAAGGTCAAGGCTCAAAGGCATGGGGGCACAGGGGACAGAGGCTTGCCACCGGTTTCACTTCCCACCTGCAAGTGTACTGCAGATGCTCAGGCTGCTGCTGTCAGGACCTGTTAATTACTTGGAGAACTTCCTGTGTGTGGAAAACTTCCTGTGCGTGGAGAACTTCCTGTGCATGGAGAACTTCCTGCCCTTGCCCACGTGATCATGACCATATGACAGCATGCCAGCAGCCTTGCTGGGTACTTGCACTGGTTGGCCCCTGCGTTGCGTAACTAGAATGGAGAATGACATCAGGACACTTAATAATCCCCAGGGAAATCATGTGTTGCTATAATTTTACATGTCAGACAATAGCGGGTCATGTGTAGAAAAGGCACACACACACACAGATACACACAGGGGCACGCATAGCACCTCCCAGGTGACATAGAGGAGCCCGTGAGGTCGGAAACAACAGGTCTTCCTGAGTGAGGCATCAGTGTTTTACACGCGCGAACTCAATTTGGAATAGGGGGTGGGACCAGTCGGTTCATGGTTGTCGTTGTCATTGTACCTGTTTGACACTTGAAAACATACCTTAGTCATGATGGAAAAGGAAGACTCTCCAGGAAAGGAAAGCTGACAGCGTGGACCCAGGACTGTCATGCACGCCTGTCCTTTGTGTGGCCGCGAGCAGGTGGACCCCTGATCGAAGCTCTGTGGAGCCCAGGCCCACCCCACCCGCCGCATCTCTCTAGAGCAGGTGCCCTCCCCTGCCGCCAGAACCCGGTGACACCCAGCCCCTCGTGTTTGCAGGTCACGGGATGGGAGGCTGGGAGGGTCCTGAGCTGGACGGGTCCTTCCGGCCTTGGGGCACCCCACCTGCACTGCCAGCCCTACTCCCTTCTGAAAACTCGAGTTCCTGGCAGGGGCTCTGCCCAGGCGGCTACTCTCGTGGTGAGCGGCTGCCCGGAATGCTTTCCAGTACGTGTCCCAGTATAACGCAGCGGTGGAAGGGCGCCTGCAGCTCAAAGGTGCGCAGTTCGACCGACTTCACAGATCGGCGCACGCAGGCGTCTCGGGCCACCTCCCAGGCTCCGCCCGCCGCTGTCCTGACGCTCCCGTGGATTCGTTCGGCCTGTCCCTGAGTTCTGTGTAAGTGGGACCACTCGGGATGTGCCATCACGTGTCCGGTCGCTCACCGCCGCGTGTGCAGTGTGTCCGTGTTGTTCTGGGTAGTTAGCTGTCTGTCTTCCACTGTCCGCCGCGTAGTTCACTGTGAGGAGTGCTGCATCCACTCCGCCATGGCCGGGCGCTTGGGTTGCTGCCTGTTGTTTGTTTCTTTGCAATTACTAGACTGTGGCCAGTGTCATACGTATCTCTTAGTGCACATCTGTGTGCATTTCTGTTGGGGACGTAGGAGCGGAAGCGTGCCAAGGCCGAGGGATGGCTTTGCTCAGCTCCAGGAGATGTCACCAAAGCGTGCTTTAAGGAAACTACCCCACTGGCCGTGTTTGGGAGTCTCGGGGGCGCTGAACGTCCCCCCAACACATGTACCGTCTGAATACTTCATTTTCGCTACTCTGAGTGCACACCCCAGTGATGAAAACTATATATGAACTAACCTTAAAATTAACTTTCTTAAATTCATAAAAACAGCCTTTTAGGCCCCAGGGAGCAGCCTGGAACTGTGGGTGGTGAGTGAGCCACGGAGTCAGGCAGCCGGGGGCTTTAGCACATTGCTTCTGCCCCTTGTCTCTCTCCCGAGTAACTTACCTCCCAGCCTCAGTTTCTCCTTTGGTAAAGGGACAGAACCGAGTGAACGTTCAGTGACCTAACATCTGAAAGCACAGCCCTGAGACACATGAGACTCAGGAACGGCTCGTTGTCCGTTTCTTCATTTTCCACACAAATTTACATTCGCCACGGACAAGCTGGCTCCCCGGAGCTAAGCACGAGGCCTGTGTGTGGCCAAGGGCCATGGTCAGCCGTGACTGAGGAGGAGGAAGTGACATGTGGTCTCTTTTGCTTTGTTCTCTCCCTAGATAACGTGAACTTTCACAGTTTTCCCATGGCCCTTCCTAAAATCCTGGAGGATGCCACTTCAAAGACAGCTTGGAAGTCCTCTGGCCCAGCAGTTCGCTAGAACCGCAACTGGGCCCCAGGGAAGGGCTCCTGAGACCCCACCCACAACGCAGACCTAGTTCTAGTGCCAGTGAGAGTCGTCGTCGCCTCTGAGCATTGCGACATGAGGCTGTTGTTAAGCAACAATGACCATGTGAACATAACTTCTGGAAGACGCAGTCACTACAGTTCCCACACGCGTCCACAACGAACGCCAAAAGGCTGCTGCACACACCTCCCACCATAGTGACTTGCTCATCAGCAAGTTCAAAGGGAAACGTGTGTGCTCCTTGGGGTCCAGTGGCATGCAGAGTGGGACAGGGGTACGGTCAAAGGCTTCCTTGCCACCTCCCCAGATCCGTAAATGTTCCTGAAGAGCGTGGGAATGGATGCAATATCATAGCATCCAACGAAATTTGGAACCTTCTAGAAAGGAGGGGCATTTCCTCTGGGAAAACCCATACTTTCTGACTCCCACATTTAGGAAGCATGTTACAGTTAAACTGCAACACACACACACACAAGGCATCTTGTGAAAACAGGAGGACTTTGGGCCCTGGCTGCTACCACCAGGGGACATTTGATCCTAGGAAGGCGACAGCACAAAGGGCTGGAGCTGAGAGGCCAGAAGCTCTGAGCCCCACCCTAAGGACAGGAGCTCTGTAAAGTGACCGCTGGGAGCGGTCTGCCGCCCGGGTTCTCAGACTCAGCCCCGGGCGTTTGGCAAAGCCAGGCCTCTTGCTCTGTGCGGCGTGGCGGGAGGAAACCACCTGTCAGGTGCGTGCACCGTCTCTGAGGCTTCCGAAGGTTGGATTTTGCAGACAGGAAACGAGCTGGTCTCGCCGCAGGACCTCAGTGCTGACGCCGGGCAGAGCGAGGCTGGGGCCTATGCAGACGCGGCCCTGGAGAACGAGGACCTGGGTGGGGACCGACACCCCCGGACCCAGCGTCCCTAAGCCCCGTGGCAGAACTGCAGCACAATTACACCCTCGCAGTATCGGTAGCTTTGAAGGCACTGCTGTGACTCCCTGTGAGTTCCGGCGCCCGCCCACTGGCAGGGGAACCACGGACAGCCCAAGCCCCCCGTCTCCTCCGGGAGCACACTACAGAGGCCTCTCCAGGGCTGGAGGGCCGTACCCTCCGCGAGCCGCGTCTGTGTGCGCACGGATGGCCCAGCATGGCTCGATGGTGACTGGTCTCTACTTCCTGGTACTCTGTAGCAGCAGCTTCCCTGGCTGTTAAGCAACTTAACTGAAGTCCTTCCTTGGTTTGACCAGTCATCGCTTCTATTCTGTCATATGCAAGTTTCTCACTTTAGTAAAGAAAAGAACGTGTGATACCACAGAAGACCTCAAGGTGGAAACGAGCCACCTGCACAGGCACGGAATCATCCTCCCTGTGGCGGGCTAATCAGCGGTGGCTGGGGGACGCGCCCACCTGCAGTGTTTAGTGTCCCTCACCTCCTGAGGGCAGACCCCTGCTTTGTAGCTCTGGCAACAAGCCCACGGCCTGAAGCGTCTCCGGGCCCAATAAGCACTGAGGAATGACGCCCGAACGCGTCTGCCGTCCTCGGAACGTCGTGGGCACGGCTTCCAAGGCTCGTGGGGACTGGAGGCTCTTTGGGCTGCGGATGGTTGATACTACTGTATTTTCCACGGGTTGCAGTGCCTGCGGACTTAAAGGCCCTTATTTATGCTGCGTGTAAGACGCAGTGTTGATGGAAATGAGTCAAATGGCATTCTGGTTAGAAAACTGGCCAGGTGTCATTTTTAGGAGATTAGATAACCCTGTTTCCTGGTAGAGAGAATTGCTGTGTGCTGCCAGTTAGGACTTTGCTGGACTGGTTTACAGGGCCGGAGGGCAGGTGGGGGCAGAGATAAGTGAATCTTCCAGTGAGAGGTCATCTGTTTGGAAAGTGGGGAAGATCCCGTGAGCCACATCCAAGCGTTACAACACAGGGAACCGGCTCCGTCGGGGCAGAACATTAGGATAGGAACTCTTCCGGTCATCCTCTCAGGGAAGCTCGTCCAGCTTGGACCTCTGCGTGCTTAGATGTCCACTGCCATGAGCAGGTTGGGGGACAGAAGTCTGATGCCGAAGGAAAGGGGGTTTTCTCAGCAGGCGGTCGCAGGAATAGGCCTCTCCTCCTGTCTTCACTCCTCCGGCTTTTTCAGGAGTCACTTCAACAGACAGGGTGCAACACAGACACGCCGCTCCTCTAGAACCAGAGTGTGCAAGCTTTGACATGTCACCTCCAGGGAAGCGTGTGTTTCTCATCTTCTCAGGTCACAGCTTGGCTACAGGACGCATGTCTCAGGCCCCTTTGCATTCTCGGTGACGGGAAGGACCTGACAGTCCCACCTTTCTAGAGACTTCCTTTGCCTCAGAAGCAGCCGGCTGGAGCCATGCTCTGTCACTGTGTCCCTCCCCATCCCCAGCACCGTTACTGGCTTTCCCTCCACAGAGCCCTGGGTCAGAGCGTTACCATTAAAAACCTGTGCATGGAACAGCTGGTTTCTGTGTCGTGTCCTGGAGTCCCAAGCTGAACTTGACATCCAGAGGAACTTCCCCTTATGGTACAAAAAGGCATTTAAGGGATGTAAGCAAGCGTTTGCTGTAATTCAGTCACCAAACAAGTGTGTGCGCCATCCTGCTGTGCCAGTGACCTTGACTGGGGGGAGGGGCATCTCCTCAAGGTCTGTTTGCTCCGTGCACGTGGCCCCGCGCTGTCCCATCCGTCACTGGCTCCTGCACTTAGGACCTGTGAGCAGATGCCTCCGGTACGTGTCTTCCCACCTAGGAGTTTAAAAAGTTAAGGAGACACACTGTCTACTCTCCTGAAAGTTCAGATGATTAGAGTCTCTTTAATCCACATGAGGAGCTCT
>PVJL010002889.1:108245-177484 GCA_004026885.1 Lyroderma lyra
CCTCCTCGGGTCGCCAGTGCAGACGTCATCAGGCTCCCGACGCGCTCGCAGGATGTGAGCCCCCACTTCCGCCCTCTCGGCTTCTGCCTCTGCTCCGCCCACCTTTTTCCGAACCTCCGTACACCTGCGCGTTGTCTTCTTCGCAGAGGGACGGCGTCGGGTCCGGTCGGAAGCCTGGGTTTGGGTGTCCCCCATCCTGCTGTCGCTGAACGCTGGGCCGTGGGAGCGGTTGCTGTACCCTCTTCTCCGCGCTGGCACCGTCCGTCTCTGCCGCTGACTGTGTCCCCCGGGGCGCGACGTCTTGCAGTCCGTGAACGGGGATGGGTGGATGGAGGGATGGGTCCATCATGGTGGGCAGTCTGCACGGAAAGATGACGCTGAAACATGCTGCGTGCTGGATTGTTCTAGAAGGACGAGCAGCTGCTGTACAATCGGCACACACTCACGCGGCGCCTCCAGGCCTCCGGGCACGCTGTGGGACCTGCCTGCCTCCTCCACGTTCCCAGGTTGTGTCTAAAAGGTCTTGTCTGGGGAAAAGTGTGCTGTGTGCCCATTGACCCTCCCTGGTGTGACCTCGCAGGTTCCAGGTTAATCCATAGCGTGATGGAGACAGTGCGGGGAAAGCTAAGGAATATAGCAGGCCTTGGGCATGTGGATACCTGTTCCAGCAACTAAAAGAATTCATCTTCATATTCTCCTTATAGTAATTAGCACAATCATCCCTTTTAAAAACAAGTATAAACTTAACAATACTGCCTATTTCTGCTCCAGATTAGATGTTCCAGAAAGGACGCATTTTTCTTGCAAGTTTTGGGTCTTTGCTTCCTCTGGAGTACAGTCTGTGGGAAAATGCAATGCTTCGTACGTGAAGCACTTCCGTGTTAAACGCTTTCAGGGTCTGCTTGTGCACACAGATGGTGTGGGCGCCGCCTCCTGGTGACCGCCGCCCCCTGGTGACCGCCGCCCCCTGGTGACCGCGTGCCCCATGGCGTGAGGCTGAGCACGAGGAACTTTAGAGCTGCAGTGTCTCCCCGACGTGTGTGTGCAGATCCAAGACACACCTTTTGAGAAGGAAGGCCGCAGGCGGAGACACGGAGAGGGGTCAGAATGGAGGGAAGTGCTAGGAAAAACTAGAACTGCTGCCCTTTCCCATCGCAGACGGGGAATCAAAACGGCGTGCGTGTGCAGGCGTGCAGGCGTGCTTGCGAGTGTGCATGCACGCATGTGTCATTCTAAAGTCTAATTAGGAAGGACACATAAATAAGTAGAGCTATGAACAAGGAAGCTTAAGTTTGTTACCGGAAAATTTTTTTTCCTGGATCAGTCATGGTTTTAAAATGTCCGGACTTGTCGAGAGCTTCCCCCTGTACTATTGGCACAAAATGTCCCTGTGACATTCCACACGACTTCCATCAAATCTAAGAGCTTTGTTTCAGCATGTTTTATTGATAGCGATATGTCTCACATCTCCCCCGGGTTTCTGCAAAGGCCCGTTAGGCCTGAAATGGACTCAGTCTTTGAAAATGGAGGCTGAACCCTCCACAAGGTCAGGGCCAAGTCCGGAGACTTATTTGACTCTGTTGTTAACTTTTCAGATTTTCAGAATTGCACATTTAAGCTCTACAGTCATCATGTTGTTTATAATATTCTTTTGGCCGTGACCTACCGTTGGAAAACTCTGCGAGATCCATGGGTCTTGGGATCTTTGTGGAATCTGCATTGTCATTATACGCAGCTTTGGGCCAGGGATGGGTAATTCAGATGATGTCCCCATCATGAACAATGCTCTTGGCCGACTCGAGCCCAAGGGGAGATGGGCTGAGAGCCGTCACCACCTGCTTGTCCCTGGGCTGTTCTCACTCACAGCCCTGGCAAGGCGACCACGCACGCCCAAGGCTGGCAGCCCCTCTTGCCTGTCCAGGCTGAACTCAAAGTCTCCCCCCATCACCTGGCCTTTGAGGTTCCCCACTGGCACGACTAGCTTAGACACGTGGCTCCTGATACCACCCTCTTCTCTTCATCTGTGACAAAGCCACCACCAACTCTGTGGATTCCAACTCCTCGGTGCCTACCAGGGCTGTCTGCAGCCCTGCCACCGGCCCTGCCACCAGCCCAGCACAGGGCTAGGGGCTGTCCTGAAGAGCTGCATAATGGGCAGGCGCTAAGTCTCTGAGTCTGGGATGGGACGGGCCCCTCCTTTCTAGCAGGCCCTCGCAGGCGAGGCCGACGGTGCTGGCCTGAGGACCCAGTCCCTCTGAGGCTTCTGCTGCTGCCACACTCCCTTCTCCACATGGCAGCAAACCCTTAAAAAAAGAAGTCAGAGGAGGGACATCATTTAATTTTACCAAGCCGCAACGTGGCATAGAGAAAAATAATTTCTTAGTCATAAATCAAGTGTGCACCATTGAAACCATACAATGGCTTCCATCTTTATAAGGAAAAACGATCGCAGTGTTTGAAACAGCGCTGTTGTGCCTGACTCCATCCATCCCACTTAGAAGAGTCACCTGTCGTCAGGGCACTGCCAGAAACCAAGGTCCTTACCAACCGCACTGTGACCCAGCGGGAGGGTGGCAGCTCGTCCCGCAAAGCTGACACACACCTGGGGGTGACTCTTCTTTGCCTGGCCTCCCCGCCTTACAGCCTGTGCTTCTAAATGAGTTATGTGACCGTCTCCTCTTGAGAAAAGTGTGGGCTCCCGTGTTGTTGTAAGAAAGGACACGGGGGTCCCACGTACCGTTTCCCCAGTTTCTTCCCCAGTGGACTCATCTTGTGACATCACAACCAGGCGTTGACACAGGCAGGCCACACAGGACGTTCCCATTGTCACAGGGGTCCCCAGTGGCCGCTCTGATGGACATGCCCACTCCTGGGTGCCACCTAGGTCCTTCTCCAAAACACGGCAGGCATTTACAAAGCACAAACCTGAGTGTGTTTCTCCTTGTTGGGAACCTGTCGGCGCCTCCTCATTGCTTTTACAAGGGAACCTGAAGTCCTCAGCAGCACTCCCTTCCGCCGGCCTCTCTGCTTCCGCTCCCTCCCGCCCTCCCAGTTCCGTCTGTGCTAGACTTCTGCCAGGCCGTGGAGCCCCCAAGACCCTCCCCACACTGGGCCAAGCTCCTCTTGTCCTTAGGAGCTCAGCCAAACATCTGATCCTCAAGAAATCCTGCCACAACCTGTCCGCTGAGGTCACGGCCACAGCCACGGTTATCGAGTCGTCTGGTCGTTTGGTGAACATCTGTCTTCCCCACTGGATTGCGAGCTCCATGTCCCTGGACATTGCACGTTGCCTGGCACACACACTAAAATGACAGTGACGATGACAGTGATGGTGATCATGAATAATAGCAGTAGCCTACGTGAGCCAGACACTGTGTTATAGGCATTAACAACTTAATCCTTACGATGACCCCATGGAGGGGGCCTTTTTGTACCCTCAGCTCTCAGATGAGGAGAGCCAGGCTCAGCAACAAGAAGTCTTTTGCCCGAGGTGACACCCCAGTTCCGCAGAGCTGATTCAGAGGCGGACATCTGGTGCTGGACCCCTGAGCTTAGACAGGACAGCATCCCGTCCCAGGGGCCACCACGCCCGTGGGGAAGGTGTTCGGTGAAGGCCTCGCCGCCGCCAGCTCTGATTGACCAGCGGCCCGGCAGTCACGGGCGCACCACAATGTCAGGGGGCTTCGTGACTCTACGTGATTTTACCGAGCTGGGCCCTCAGTGGCTTCCCTGTTAGGTTGATGTTTTTAAAAGAGCTTGAGTTTCAGGGAGACATGAATTAGAAAGTCTAGCGTAATTGCCAGTGTAAACTATAAAGCATTTTGTAAATGTTATTTTATCGGTAAGCAGATGGGTGCGTAATGAAGACAGCATTCATTATATGAGAAGCGCTGTGGGATTTGGAGTGTAAATGTTCCTTAGGAATTGTCCTGTGAAATAGCCACAAACATCCAACCAAACCCAAACACCCCCATTTAACCTCAAATCAACAGCAAATAAGAAGAGAATAGGCTTGGTGGGAGAAGGAATGCAAGTGTATTTTTCATGGTAAAAGCCATTCCCCGTGAGAATTCATCTATTGTCTAGTTAATAGGAGATCCCCTTCCCTTGGCACATCACTGCTTACTCCTAATTGCTATCAGCATTGGGGTTTCCTATTTCTTTTGCACGTGGAGCTAGCGTTGGGTGTGTGGCCTGGTTCTCGTACCCAACTTTTAGACAGTTTCCGAGCAGACAGTTCCAATTCCAGATCTCCCCATCACAAAGATGGGGGCGTCTTGGAGTCGGGAGATGGCCCCATCCAGCCTCCCCCCAAACCCAGCCGCCACGCGTGTTCTACAAACGATTGCCATTTCTCAGTGATCTGAAAAATCGACGTACTGTTTCCAGGAAAGCAGTGTTACCACACTCTCCGAGGTGGGGGCGGCATCTCTGACCTTACTCCTTTTCTCCTCTCCTTCCCACCCCCTCGCCACCACCCACACAACATCTGGTTCTTAAACTAAAAGCACCGACTATTGTAGAAGTGAATTGAGCTTACAAAGAAATGGTTGTGGAGACGATTTCTCAGCTTCCGGGGGCCGGCAAACCTGGGGTGCATGCCCATTCCTCAGAGTGGAAACCAGTTCCCCAGAAGGCACTCCCTCAGCCCCTGAGGAGTGACCCCGCAGCCACCACCACCTGCTAAAGATTGGACAAGGTACAAGAACAAACAGCTTTGGGGCGAGTTCTGTGAAGACATAAAGCACACAAGACAGTTTTCACTTCTCCCCTTACTGGCTTCCGTCACCCGAGTGTCAGCTTGAAAAACACACGGAAAAGGCTTCAGATCACAGATCACCAACCTATTGAAATGCGTCAGTGCACGAGGCCCCCCAAGCCCTCGGAGGCCATGGCACACCGTCCTCACACGGCAGAGGCCCTGCAGGGACATGCAGTGTCCCAGCTTGCCAGGAGGGACTTTACCTCAGTCTGCGTGTCCTGTCAGAGGAAATGGAATAGCCAGGGAAGCCAGGGACGTGCGAAATGTCCCCGTCTCCTGGAGTGGCGTGCTGAGCCCAGGGGAGGTGCTCAGACCCGCCATGGGGTAAGCAGCATTCGGGTGCTTTCGTTTATGAGCCCCGGTGACCTAGCCCCTGCCGCATCACTCCACTCCCCTCCCTTCATGACCAGGAGCCTCCTGGGTGCACAATCATGGCCAGTGGCTGGGGTATTTGTCACTGTTGAGCAGGCGTGTCCAACCCATGGCCCGCGGGCTGCACACGGCCCAGGATGGCATTGAATGCGGCCCAACACAGGCTCGTCGCCTTTCTTAAAACAGGACGAATATTATGCACGAACTCTCTTTAGCTCCTCAGCTAGCAGCGGTGTGAGTGTATTTTATGTGTGGCCCGAGACAACGCTTCCAACATGGCCCAGGAAGCCCGGAGTTTGGGCGCCCCTGCCGTGGAGCATCTTCGTGAGAGCCCCCCCAACTTCACGTAACAACACTACCTGCATTGCAGAGGCACTGCTGGTGACCCAGAGCAGCATGGACAGCCAACTCCTGCAGATTAGGCTCGAAGAGCACCCACCTGGGGACAAAAGGAGTCAAAGCGTTTCCTGCTAAGAGATAAGGAAATCCACTCCCATATCCTTTGACCTAGAATTGTTGTCAAGACGTGTTTCACCATCGTTGCACTTACATGTGAAGGCTGTAAAAACTCCACAAAGAAGAGAATTGCGAAACCTTTTCTGGAAGCAAGATAAAAGCAAAAGAGAAAAGTTGAAGGTAGGAATTCTTTCAGAAGAAGGTGGGAAGTGTGTTTTGTGCACCACCTCGGTGAGTTAGTTCTCCTGAGGCAGGGATGGCCGTGGCCATGATGGGTTTGCCTGTCTGCGACGCTGACAGTCTTAGGTTTTTGGAAGACATCACCCTGTTTAAATCTCAAACACATTCCGTCGGGAAGTGGGCTTTGGACGACAAAATTCTGTATCTCCGGTCAGGAGCAAATCTCATTCCATTAGGCTTGTAGGATGTGCTAGCAACTAAAGCCTAAGAGAAACCAAGCAAGGAAAAATACTTTCTCATCCAACTGGAGAGGAATTTACCGTCAGCCCCACTATTAATAGATGCAGTGGGGATTCCATTTCCATGGCTCAACTGCCATATTAGTTATTAAACCTTAAAAAAAAAAGGTGAACCATGTCTGCTGAAAACGTGTGCATGATGTTAATGCAGATACTTGAAAGTAACTCGGCAACATTTATTCCTCTTTAATCGCTTGCTGACTCTCTCGGTGTAATAAACTAAAGGAAAGCCAAAGGAAACAAAATGTTTGCTGTTGTTCTCAGATGACATATTATTCTTTCAAGAGACAGAATGTGCTTTCAAACACTGGAATGCCTGCACCACCCAAGAACGAGCAAACGCAAATCCACAGGGCTGAGGAGGCCAGGGAGAGGGAGCAGGACGTGGATCTCTCTAGGGGTTGTCACACATTCCCAGGGGCGTGGAGGAGGCGGGGGGCCTTGGGGGACGGCCCTGGGGTGAGGGCAGTGGTGGAAACATCGTCCTCAAACACCTGCAGGGCCGTGCGGTGGAGGAGAAGTGACTGGCACCTGCGTTAAGCCTGAGGAAACCATCAGTGGACTCGCTTGGGGGCCACGCAAGGAGTCCTTCTATGACAGAGTTGTAAATCCCGCCGAGGACTGCCTCTCACACTCTGAGCAAGGTGGAAGCTCTCAGTCACTCAGAACGGACCAGCAGGGCTTGACAGCATTTGTCATGGATCTGGACATAGGGGATAGAGAGCGTCGGACATCCGACCCCAAACGTAAAGGGTGCCTCGCACAGAGCCATGCCTAAATAACAGCCCCCAGCCCCTGGAGCCCCCTGTCAGCGTGCAGTACCCTGTCTCTTCAGTGACTCCGCTCAACTGATGATGAAGTAAGCAGGATCTTAACCCCACGAAAAGCCTTTTGGAGTTTGGCCTTGAAGGAAAATGAATCGCTATACCCAGGTTTATCTTCTAGAAAGTATAGAATACAGGGACTTGTAATCCTATGGAGATGTTCCTCGACTTACGATGGGGTTATGGCTCCCTAAACCCTTTGTAAGCTGAAAAATATCATTAAATCAAAAACACGTTTAATAAACACACCTCACCTAGTAATCATAGCTTAGGCGCTGGCCCACCTTAAATGGGCTCTGAAAAGAGTGTCCACAAAAATGCTAGCAACACAGCACCCTGTAGGGTATCGGTCACCGACCCTCGTGACGGCCTGGCTCACCCTGCCACCCGCATCACGAGAGGACGCGCCCCACATTGCAAGTCTGGGGAAAGATCAAAATTAGAAGTACGGTTTCTGCTGAACGTGCATCGTTTTCGCACCTTTCCTGACATTAAGTTGGGGACCGTCTGTAGGTCCCACCTCCTGTTAGAACTTCGTCTAAAACAAAGTTGGCCAAGTGCAGCCCCTGAGTTCCTCCTGGCTCGGGCCGGGCACTGCCCCTGCACGGGCTTCTCGTCTGCAGCTGACCCTGCGCTTCCGGCAGCAGCCCTGACTGGGGCGACTGACACCATCGCTGCATACGTGCTCTCGGGTCTTTTCAGAAGACGTTGGGGACATCACCAAGGAGGCTTTAGACTGTTTTCCTGGACAGGGACCCGCAGCAGTGAGGGGCCAGCTCTGGGGTGGCCTCTCACTCTTCATTTTGCAGAACCGACATCTAATTCAGGGGGCCCCAATCTTCCGGCGTCCCTGGGCCACGTTGGAAGAATTGTGTCGGGCCGCACATAAGACACACTCACACTAACGACGCCGATGAGCTGAAACACGGTCCGCGCATCCTTTCTGATGACGTTTTCAGAAGATTTATGAATGTGTCGCACCCAAAGCCGTCCTGGGCCGCACGCGGCCTGCAGCCCACGGGCTGGACCGGCTGGCTCCAACAGCAAAGGGCTGTGGCTACGCAGGAGCTCTGCTACTTTTTTCACTGAACGCTCTCCTTGTGGAGGGGCTGGTGTGGTCTAGAAACACCGTTTCTGACCCAAAATTAAGATCCTCCTGTGGCAGAAACCTGCGTTGGCATCTCCTGAGCTCACTGCGTCGTTGCCAGCCACTCTGGAGTCAGTGTCTTCTGGTCAGCGAACCCAGGACACGGGCGCTGGGTCACAGAGCTACCCGGGGAAGAGAAGCTCTCAGCGTCCCCTGTGAAGGCAGGGTCTGCCCCCCAAGTCAGCCCTGTGCCCTGCGCCTTGCTCCCTTTTCCCATTTTAAAATGAAGCTGAAGAGAAATATTTAAAGTAGGAGGAAGGAAAAAAAAGCTGTTCATTTTAAAGCCAGCGTTAAATAAAAACATGTGCGCGCACGCAGCCCACACATCTGACTGCGCTGAGGAAGCCCCCGCAGGAGGGCAGGGCAGGCCTTTTCCCAAATGAAAGGAGCAGCAGGAGAGAAGGTTCTCGGCCTCAGAGAGGCGGCTCCCCTCGGGGGGTCGTTCCGACCGGCGCACAGTAGGTGTGGCTTCCTCCGTCTGCGCTGCTGGCACGGGCTCCCCAGGCAGCAGCGGGTCCAGATGCCTTGCTCCCGAGCCATAAGCTCACCCCTGTGACCAAGGCTGGCCGACTCGCTGTGGCCACCACCAGCTGTTCCTCCCTAAGTGGCAAGAGCTGATGGCCGCTCGCCAGGCCCACACACAACAGTGTGAGCGCAGGGCAGCGGCGGGGTCAGGCTCTGAGGGGGCTCGGGAGGAAGGAAGCCATTCATCCCGCTGGGACCCGGTCCACACCTCATTCACATCCCAGTCACGGCGATGCTGATGAAGGGTCTGCCATGTGTCAGGTGCTGGGACCACAGGCCCTCCCAGCCCCCTGCGTCGTCATGACTGTTGTCAGCCCCTGTCTTCATAGACAAAGGAGAAAGGACTCCACGTGACCCAGAGGTGGCCTGGGTCTTGGTGGAACCTCAGTTTTCACCTAAGGCTTGTCACTCCGGGGCCACTGGTGATTGACAGGTGCCAATAAAAGTTTGCTTGGTGCTGTGTGGTCGAAACAGCTGGGGGTTAGCTTTCCACCCCTCCACTCTGCACCCCCGGTTTTCCCTTTCGAATCCAATGGAACAGAAAACACAGGAAGTGGTGGTTCACATAGACCTGCTGGGGATCTCACATGTTTCTGTAACTTGAAAACAGAAAATGCAAATAGCAGTGACTGCTCACGGGGGAACTCCAGCCACTAGTCATTTTAGGGGGATTACTGTACTGTGGGCTCCCGTGTATAATGCACACACATGTTTCTGGCCCAAACTTTTCAGGGATAAAAAATCTTTCATTTTAATTTTTAATTCAAAATTTTGTTTAGATTTAGGTACGTGTTTTTTTCAATTATAAAGGAATTTGAACATTTAATTTTTAACATACTGTGATACAAGAAATTTTATCTAACAATTCCAAAACACAAGAACAGATATGAAGAACAAGGAATCTTACGTATAAAATCTTTTACATTACAAAATCTGATTATCGTATTCCAGGGAATTATTTTGCATATGGATATCGTTATTGGTTACTAGAGTTACACTTATAACTGAAGCATAAATAAAAGAAGTAAAAACGTTTACAGAGACACAGATTAGTACCATAATGCGCATCCCTCACACATTTAGGCCAAGGAGTGGGCGTTATACACGGCACAATACGGTGCACCCCTTCCTGTCGCTGCCGGGCCACACGGGGGTTGGGGGGACCGGCCGAGGCAGCACAGTGCAAGCTCAGACTGGAGGGACGGCATGGAGATCTCAGTCCTGTCAGCTCTGTCCCCTCCGCTGCCACCTGCTCCCCAGCATCTCCCAAATCCATTTGTGTCCCAAGTGCCGCCTGAGAGTGACCCAACGTCTCCTGCCTCCCGACGTCTTCCCTTCCTCTTCCTGCTTCGTGAGGACTGACAGCTCTGTGTCCGATGCTCACGGGGAGATTGCAGAGCTGCCCTGACTCCTACAGGCTCCCCTCCCACCCCCACCCCAACCCCCCTAGGAAGTGTCCCAAGTCCTCTGCCATGTCCCCGCCCAGTAGCTTGGGCTTCCCACTGCTGCTGCAGGAGCCTCTTGGGACGTCTGCACACAGCATGGGTTCGGCAGGACCCCGAAGGTCCCGGGACGGCCTTAGGAGGGACCCGGCGGGTGCTGGGGGCGCCCTTGTTTTCAGAAGCAAACGCTGGTGTCTTTTTGGTGACTGCTCCCTCGTGTAGAGTCCTGCTGTTGTCATTTGCTTTGGGTTTTAGGGGCGAGGATAGAGTGGCTATATTGTGTGTCCAGTTTTTTCCCCCTAATGCTCGTGGGCAAACCAACTTACATGTCTCTTGAGAGAGACGGCCTTCAGACACGATTGTGCGTTGGAGACGGTGGTTCAGAAGAATCGGGAATAATAGAGGAGAGCGTCTAGAAGAGCACGTAAAGCTCGGGGTCGGGGTTAGACGAGCACGGCCTCTCCTCAGAGAAACACCTACCAGAACCGGGCCTTCCCTTATTCTGGGTCGGGAATCTTACTTCCCTGCAAATTACAAATCTTTTCCAGAATTTTCTTCAATAAAAAGAATGAACGGAGAGGTGGTTCTTGTACCCAGGAAGCAGCACTTGTCGCCCCCACCTTAGACGATGGACTAGGCCCAGGGGAGGGGAACGCAGGAAGCAAAGCCGAGAGGGCGCACGCCTTGTCTTCTCCGTGCGGGACCCGCGGAGGGGCCGCCCGCCCGACCCCCGGCGCCGGGGCAGCTCCTGCGCTCTCTCCCTCTGACGCGGAGCGGCGTCTTGGTTGGCTCTGCACCGCGGGCTCCTTCCGGATCGCTCAAGGTCGGGGACTCCTCCTCATCCTGACTCGTGTCCCTTGAGCACGTCTCTCCATCGCGTGGCCGTGGGATGTCCTGTGGTTACTTCCTGTGTAAAGTCATCTCCCCAAAGGGCTCGTGTACTCCTTCAGGGCAGTGCGCGCGCTGACTCACCCTTGGCAGCTGTCGTTACTGTGTCACCCAGCGTGCTGCAGTTGACTGAGTGAATGAGCAGAAGGGCCAGCAGCCCTCCCTCCCACCGCCCGGGTGCAGCTCTCGGAGCAGGGGCGGGTGGGCCGGGCCCTCACCTCGTGGCCATAGCAACACCTAAGGACTCCGCCTGGCCCTGCCGCTTTCCAGCCCCGAGTGGCATTGGGATGGATGGATTCAACAGGCACACCCGGCCAGCAAGTAAACCGCCCAGCATGGGGCACATTACTCAGCCTTTGTCCCCAGGGAGTGAGTCATGTGGGCCGGAGGGGAGTACAGGACAGAAGGCCTGCGAGCTGGGCAGGGACTGGGCAGTCCTCTCAGCCCTGCCTCACTTTACCTCCACGTCACCTTGCGGGAATGACACAGATCGTGAGGGCGTGACTAGCCAAAGCAAAGCTGCACCCTGACGTAGCGTCACACTTGCAAGAAAGAGCAGGTTGCCAACCAAGCACGCTTAGGGCCATGGGGGAGTCGGGCCCCTGGCCTCGTACCCCCACACCCCACAGCCTTTCATACTGTTTTCTGCTCTTGGACAAGGTCAAGTTAAGTCAGATGGGAACGGTGGAGACACACAGAAGGCCGTCTTGAGGCACACTTCTCTGGGTTCCGACCCAGGCGTTCGGCCGCCGTCTCCGACGCGAGCCCCACTGGGGACTTTTGTCTGTCCCGCGTCCTTGCCACACCTCCCCCTGCACGCGCACGCACCCCAGTGACCGCCCCACTCTTTCACGTCTCCTAGCTTTCAGCAAATCGCGCGGCCAGCCTGTCCTATTTTGGAGGGGTTAGCAGCGCCACGAGCTCCGGGGCCACCTCCTCGGGGAGGCGCTCTGAGCCCCGGGGACGCGTGTGCCTGCCTGGGCGTGTCAGGGACGCGTGTCATTCTCGACTCCCCACTGCCCTGCGCGGCCGGGTCTGGAGTACTGGTCTGAGGAAGCACGGGGCTCCGAACAAATCGATCCGAAGCCCCGAAATGGCCGGGGAGGCCAAGGACGCGGGCGGTGGTGGTGTGGCCAGCAGGCTTCGGGGAGGGGAGCGCCGTCACCCCTCTGCAGGTGGAGAGAGAGAGGCCCCAGACACCAGTGAGCATTCGCCCCCAGCGAAGAGACGGGGGCAACAAACAAAATCCCGGCCAGACTGGAGGCGCGTGCGCAGGGTGGCTGACTCCAGGATGGAGACACCAGACACCTCCATCCGCTGTCGTTCATGTTTTCACACCGAGAGGCTGAAAACCAAACCCAGGCTTCTGGGCTCTCTTCAGGGTGCTCGGCACGCGGTGTTCAGTCAAGGACCGCTCCAGCAGGTCCCATTCTGTGTCCCCCGCTATAGGCGCTGACAAATAATCAGATACGTGCCATGTACCCATCCGTGAGCTTTTGTTACGTGTCTGTGTGTTTAAAACACAGATGTCTGGAGACGCTGGCCGCCAAAGCAAACTGTCGCCAGGTGCCCCGCAGGTACTCAGACAAGATTTATGGACTTGAGTGAATTTAAAAGAAAAAAAAAGATCAATGGCTATTGCCTCTAGTCCAAACAGTTGCTGACAGTCCAATAACAGGTCAAATTCATTTCTGATTGACCAGCCATTCAACTACCTACAAAGGAGGGGACGGATTGCCAGCCCTGCGATGTAAGATTTTTAATTCCTGTTGTTGTAGGACGATTCTTTGGACAACACCCGATAATAATGAAAAGCTTATCTTTTCTTTCAGAATCTGAAAGCATCCCAAATTTCAGCACAGCTCATTAATTCTGCTGAGTCCGTTTAAAATTTACAAGTCCCAGGCGGGGGAGTGGGGGAGGCGGCGTGTGGGATAGTTTAGTTTGCTGAGACCATTGAAGACCCGGAGGCAGAAATGGAGTGCAGGGCTTCGGTTGCTGTGAACGCTGCTCTGGTTCAGCCTCGGTGTCAGACATCACGTAGATTTAGAGAGATCTGTGGTCTGCGAGCACTTCCACGCCCACGGCCTTGTGACGGCTCACAACTACCGTCGGACACTGAGCGGGTCCCATTTTGTTCGGTGACAACACTGAGACCGAGAATGTCGCTGGAGAGCATCTCATGATGATACTGTCCCAGCCTTCACGCTGACAGGGGGTTGTCTGACGATGTCCCTGGGACTTACTCTGCGATCCCTCATAGCGCTGGCTTTTCCGGGTTCAGAAACATCAGTGAATACCCGAGAGAGTGGACACGAAAAGGTGCCCCAACTCTACTTGGTACATCATTTTAAAAATCATAAACTTGGCTTGGAATTATTTTAATGACGAGGAGGAGAATCTTGGGGTTGGAATCAGCCAGGTTTGGTGTTCGGTTCCCTCACTCAAAACTAAAAGAGATGTTATTTCCAAGTCTTCTGCTCATTAACTTAATTTGAGTCACTTGGGTTTGCAGCTGTGTTGGGCATGCCGGAGCTTGGCATGTCTAGTCCAGTAGGCATATTATAATGCCCATGGCAAATTATCAAATATTTAAGAGGAATTTGGAGTGTTACATGTGCACTTCCAAGTTGCAGTGTAGATTCAAATTCAGTTTGACAACTATTTTTGGATGTCTACAAGCTAAGAACTATTTATCAGTTATGAAACCAAATATAGTAGAGAACTACTGACAAAATATAAAGCTTTGGAAAATCAAGGAAAATCTTCACCATTATAATGAGGCTTTTCCCACTCCACAAAGCCTTTGATTCAACCTACAATGGAAATGCAAATGCTACTTTGTATTTACTTGTATTGTTTTCCTAATTATTGCATTGTGACTCAACCCTAGATTTTCTACTTTCCTATTATTACAAACTGTTGCGTGGGTTACATGAGTTTCATAGGCTGGTTTGGTAGTATAATCGCAGCTAATAACTTTGCTATGGGATAAATTTACTCTGTGTTCCCCAAAACCAACTTAAAAATGTATTTATAGATCAGGGGAAAGAATGCAACTGGAGACTGTTCAAATCTGTCACTTTTTGAGCAAAACCGTCCCTGTGCAACGTGTGGGGTTTTCAGGAGCTGCCAAATGCAACTGTTCTGAACAGCAATGAAGTGCATAAACTCCGGCTAATTTCTTGCCCCCCTACTTTCTGCTTATAGTACTTCATTGTTCTTCAGTTATTAATACTTCTAATTTTTAAAGCACCTTCACAAAGCCATTTATTATGAATAAGGCAAAACTTTGAGTTTCATTTCTCCATGTTTTAAAATGTATTTTATGAAAATAGCCTTCATTAGCCCTTGTTCAACCCAGATTTTTGTAAATTTTCTCAGTAATTTTTTTATTATAAAGCAATATATGATCACTATAGAAAATTTGAAAAATGCAGAAACTACAAGGAAAAAATAAGAAAAATACCCAGAACCCCATTATTCATAAAATACCCTTTTTCTTCCTGTCATACGTCTGCATTTCAGCATAGCTGAGATGTATATACATGCACATTTTGAAATTACCACCACGATACAACTTCCATGAGACAAAAATGATAAATCCTGATACCATGAAACCTCTGACCAACTCTCTAGGTAGCTTCCCTTGTACTCTTTTTAAATCAATTGTGTAAATAATAATATCTTAATTTGAGATTTCCTTGAACCTTTTCAGTATGGACATGGGGAAAAATTCTCCTCCTCTGGCTTTTAAAGCTTAATCGTATACATTATACAGGCTGGAAAGACTTGGTAGTGACCAGGTAGAAAGCTCTGAGGACTGACTCTCTCCCAAGACATCCTGCTGCCCCCACTTCCTCCATCAGACGCATGGAAACAGCAAAGGCAAAGACCCACATCCGATCGCCCAGGACTTGGCCACTCATCGCTTTCGTATCGGAAACGTAAATGCAGCGACACGTGTGTACACATCACAGCAGTCGATGAGCTGCGTACACGCATATATACATATTCTACCTCTCTCCACCACATATATATGAATAAACAAACACTACGTGTATTTATATATTCACAAACAAATCATAATAAATTTTAAGTCATGACAAATGCCAAGAAGGAAATAAGCAGAGGGTACTGTGACATTGATAGGAGGCAGTGGTGACGGCTTGAGCTCATCTGGTCCCAGAACAGGCTGTTCGGAAGGAATGGCCATTGAGTTGGGATCCCAAGGATAGCGGAGACCCAAAGACGCACAGATCCGGGGGAAACGGAGGAACCCTCCAAGCAGATGGCACACCCCTGACGTGGGCAAGACCCTGGCTCGCTGGAGAGGAGGAGGGGAGTGTGGCTGTGACCGCGAGGGGGCAGAGCGGAGCCCGGGCCGGCGTGGGCATGACTTCTGCTTCAGACCGAGGAGCTCCGTGGGAAGTGGGGATACGGTCACAGCAGCAGAGACGGCTTAGGAGGGCCCCGGGAGGGACCCCAAGGGCGCGACGACTTTTGCAGCCACAGATGTGGAGTTGAGAAAACAACAAGTTAAAGCAATTACAAGTGTACTCGGGCAATTCCAAAAAGCATCTACGTGAATTTGGGCGAAGGTCCGGAGAGACGTGTGTTCATGTCGCGTCTGAGTCGGCAACGCGGATTTGTCCGGGCTTGTGGGCCAGGAGAGGTGTTCGTACACCCCATAATGAGGAGGGAGAGCCCTGCCCCATAAAAACAAGGGCATTTCCAGACCCGAAGGAGCCAGGCTGTTTTTCATTGCAGTTAAGATAAGTCGGGGAGGGGGGGGGTTCTTGCGAAAAACAGTAACCGGGGTGTGGGTCAGTCCGGCTGGCCAAGGATGATATGCAGGCAACTTCCCGTAAGACACTTGCCCGAATCTGTCACTGAAGACATGCGTGCAACCCCTCAGCATGGAGGAACCTCAAACGCACTGCACTGGGGACCTGGTTTACTCAAAGGGCCGCACCGCGTGGTCCCGTTAACGCAAAGTCCTGAGCGGGCCAGTCTCGGTGGGAACCACCAGCGTGTGGTGTGGGGGTGGGGATCGCCTGGGAAGGGGCGTGAGGATCCCCCCGGGGTGAGAGCAGTACAGGTTGCTCAGGTGTATGCCTCTGTGGGAACCTGATTGTCTCGTGGTTTGTGGGTGTCACCTCAACAACAACCACCGTCACTAAAATCGATCTGTGATCAGAGCCGTGTCCGGGGGAGGGTAGTGATATCTGTACGTTCCTATAAAATGCACCAAAGCAAGATGGGCAGACACACACTAAAGCGAACATAGGAAACACTCATCCAGGGATGTTCAGTGGAGGGTTCTCTCAGCTCTTCTCTGCACTTCCACAATAAAATGTAAGGAAAACAAGCTAAGGTCTTGGTACGGCCTGCGTCCTGGGGCCTCCTTCTCTCGATTTGGGTCAGTTTGTCCTCAGATTTGCAAGAAGTGGAGCAAACCACTTTTTTGAAAGAATGAATGAAAGAAAACACAAGTACAGACTTTTTAACTTATTTTTTTCATAATAAAACAGGCTGAACTTAAGTGATAGCTGTTCCTTTTTAACTGACACCGGTTACTTTCTCATTGGTTTAATACTAAAAAGTCTTCGGTTCAGCTGAGAGGAACTTACAAGCTGATATCCTTGAGGCTTTAAACCAGAAGCAAGGACAGTTGTTCTCACACCACAGTGGACCCCCACCCCAAGTTCTAGTCCACACTGTCCCCCTGGGTGGCATGAAGGACATGGCCAGTGGCCACCTACACCACAGCCCTTCACTGATGCTGAAATCAGAGACCGTCGTCTGCCAGCCCCGAAAGCAGTTTTTGTTTCAAGGTGTGCCAGCCGAAGGGCCACGCATGCTTGTCCAAACCGTGAACCTGCGTCGGCGGTGGCGTCTGCAAGGGCCTTGGCGTTGGGAAATCCACCTGGCCCCGTCCGCGCGCATCGCGGCCAACTGTGTACAACTGCTCCGGCCTGAGGCTGCAGTAACAGCGGCCCCGGGGGGAGCCACCCAGAGGTGCTGGGGCAGCCGAGTGCCAGGCTTGGAAGGCTCGTGGGGTCGTTGTGCCGCCAGGGCCAGGTGACAGGGGCTCCACCACGTCGGCGGTCACCTTCCCACGGCGGGGGGAGAATTAGAGGTTGCAGAGGGGGTGCAGACCGCTCCGTATCTGATGTGGGCGCAGAGGCTTTGGGTTGGTTCTGCGGGATGGAGACACGGGCTCTCCCCCATGCCACCGATATGCACGGGCAGACAGTCAGAGGACGCTCCGCAGAACAGCCCCCGTCAGCGGGGCACAAAGGAGCCCATCGGGAAACGTCGATTTAGAAAGAGTTTCAGGGGAAAGGGGCCGTGTGCTGACTTTGGCCTTGCCGCCCTGCTCACCCACCTGATCACTGATTGCAGCCACGTCTCTGGGGACGGGCAACAACCTGGCCTGTCCCGAATCTCACCTCCAAGGCCAGAGGCCGTATTTCTTCACGCTGATGATAGTTTGGGTTCAAAGTGTACGTAGCCCCTTAACAAGCTCCCTGCTTCAAAACCCCCAAAGCTCTTTGTTTTGTTTGCTTGTCTGAACACGCCGGGCAAGAGCTGGGTGCGTAAACACGACCTTATTAGAATCCTCCCCTTTGCGTGTAAACACAGGCTACCCAGGGTATCCCCCGAGTCTACCTTTGCCCCCTAATTTAAAATGGTTTTTTTTTTTTTTGTATTAAGTTTGGTACCTTAAAACACCAGGGAGTTGCGTATGCCCAGGCTGTGTGCTGTTGGGGGCGCGGGGCGTGGCGCGCCGGTTTCTTGGTTGCTGAGTGTGTTTTTAAGTGTATGTTTGCGTTTCACTGTTTACGAAACCTTATATGATTAGACCTTTGGCTTATTCTTACAGGACATTAGTTTAGAAGAATATTTTTAATCTCCAGCCAGCTGGATTCTAACTCACACTCTCGTCATTGATTTTAGGTTGTCCAATGTGGGCAGAGTATGTTGCCCAGTGTATATTATGTTTGTGGATATTCTCTGGACACACACATGGCGTGCTCTCTGTTTGGAAAGTAGAAAGTTCATTACCTAGTTATTAACTCAACAGAGTAATTATATTATGAATAGGACTTACGATGTGTGTTTTTTGCCTACTGAAGCTCGAACAGACTATTTTATCCTAAAGATTTTTCATAAAATTTCCCCTCGAACTTTTGATGTTTTTAAACAAGTCCGTGCACTGCAGGACTTCTATAGCCTTATATAAACTGAAACACTGTTTTTGGTCACATTTGCCTTCAGTGACCTTTGACCAGAATTAATATTGTAAATCGCTGGAGCACACCAAGTTAGGTGAAGTTTGCGAATGTTGCGTTGTTTTAGTTTTGCCACTTGACTTGGCATGTCATGTGATCTCTTGTTTTCTGTGTGTGTGTTTGTTTCCAGTTTGCCAAGGCACGAATAACAAGCTCACCCAGCTGGGCACCTATGAGGACCACTTCCTGAGCCTGCAGAGGATGCTAAATAACTGTGAGGTGGTCCTGGGGAACTTGGAAATCACCTACATGCAGAGTAATTACGACCTGTCCTTCTTAAAGGTTAGTACCCAACTCTACTGGAACTACGTAGAATGCAAATGGATAAAGGCCTGGGCAGAATTTACCTGGACAGGTATTTGCTTTTGCTGTGGCGATTCCAAGTCCCAGGGAATGGCAGACGCAGCTTCTGTGAGGCCGCTTTCCTGGCTAGTGTCCCCTTACGGGAGCGTCGGCGAGAGCAGGTGTGGCCGGCCTGCCACTACTGCCCCAGAGGCCGATGAGACCCTTTGATCTGTCACTTCAACTGTGGCCTCCTGGGAGGCTGGCTCTTCCTTTCTCAAAAGCCCTGCTTTGTAGCTTCTGCCCATTTCCTCGGTGTCAATGCTCCCACCGCGATTGATGGCCAGCTCCCCGGAATTTAACACCCAGTTCACAGAATTCCCGCGTGTGAGGGCGGCAGGCTGCAGCCGGGGCTGAGGGTGTCCCAGCCTCGGGGGGCTGAGCGTGGACTTGAGTGGCCTGAGGGTGTCCCAGCCTCGGGGGGCTGAGCGTGGACTCAAGTGGCCTGCTTCTGGGCTCCGTGGTGGCGGCGGCAGGGACGGCGGTGGCCGTGGTTGTTGCTGTTGTTGTTGTTTTCGGGGAGAAAGCGGGCAGGACCGATACAAAGTCAGTTAATAAGACATGTGCATTTCCCTCTGAGAGTGTTGATCACCAGGTAGAGCCAGAGCCGCGGCGTTCCCGAAGCGTGCGCGCTGCCGTCCCTTACAGCCCGCCGCGGGCGAGGCACAAGTGCAGGACCGACCAGGCCTCCCGTCCCCTCCGCAGCCTCCGCTGTCACCACCCTAGGGCCTGGCCTCCGTCCCCACGCACGTGCGCTTCGGTTAGGTGTCTTAGACCTGCCTTGCCCTCTGGGGCTCCGCAGAGCAGAGGTAACGTGTCCACATCTTCTGTCCTTAGACCATCCAGGAGGTGGCCGGCTACGTGCTCATCGCCCTCAACGTGGTGGAGAAGATCCCCTTGGAAAACCTGCAGATCATCAGGGGGAACGTGCTCTTTGAGAACACCCACGCCCTGTCCGTCCTGTCCAACTACGGGGCGAACAGAACGGGGCTGCGGGAGCTGCCGCTGAGAAACCTGCAGGGTGAGAGGCCGGGCCGGGCGGCGGGGGCGCGAGCGCTGACGGCGACCGGGTGGGGACCCGCCAGCGCGATCGATTCGTCAGGCACAGGGTCGTGCGTGCCAGCCAGGCGCGGCCTGCAGCCAGCGGGAGGTCTGAAAGGGGGCGGACGGTGAGCCGGGACGGGGAGAGCTAAGCCGGGGCACAGTTCTCCCGTGGTCCCGGAAAAACCCAGAGGTTCGGCGAGAAATGGGAAAGATTCTGGGGAAAGGGGAGCGTGGCCGGGGCTGGCAGGCAGAGGTCGGCGCCTCGGGCGTGGACAGGCTGCCGGTCGCACTCCCTGGCCCTCAGGTAGGACGGGCACCCCTTAAAAATCAGCCCCTACTTGAAACCACGATCAGAGTCACGTCGTCACGTGGCGAAGGCCACGTCTCGGTTCCACTGGGGAGTGGAGGTGTCACGGGAGAAGTGTGACTCCTGTGACGAGGACACCGGGGAGGGTTCTGTGAGAGGGGACGATGGCCGAAGAGATGGGAAACTGATTTTTTTTTTTAATTGAAGATAACAGTGACTTTCCCCGCTGTGTGGCCACTGCGGTACTAGGAGTGTTCAGTGGGTCACCCCATTACATGCTGCAGCCTTCCTTTGAAGCAGACGTGACACTGTGTCATTTCGCAAGTAAAGAAATGGTGGCACAGTGGCCATCCTCAAGCCCCAAACTCGTGATAAAAACGACGGCGGTGGCCACCCAGCCTCTGTCCCCAGACCCCTCGCCCTTGCGGGGCGCTGAGCAGTTCTGCGGGGCACTGAGCAGTTCTGCGTCACTACGAGGAGGCACTTGGGACCTGGGCTGCCGTGGTACTGTTTCTGTCGTGGGACGGAGGTCGTACAGACTCGAGTGGGTGTTATTAAATGACGCGGTGATGGGGACGACTTCCTCGTCATTAACACTGCTGTTGAGAATGAACCCAGCGCCTGTCACAGAGGGACCCGTCATTAAATGCTGAGCGTGGAAACGAAAGCACAGCTGCCACCGGGTCCCCTCTTTCTCTCCGAAGCTGCCAGTCTGTCATGCCCTTGGCATCCCTGTACCTGCCCCGTCTCCTGGTACACACAGACCCTTCTTGCCCCATGTCACTCTCACGCCCGTCTCTCCAAGAAGGCGCCCCCTGTGTCACCACCTCCTCCCGCTACCCCAGCTCCGACGCTGGTGGGTGCCGCCACCCTTCCCGGCCCATCTGCCCCGTCAGGTATGGACGTCATGGGGTCATCTCAGTGCAGCCTGCGTCCGCCTCCCCGGGAACCGCCTGCTCCCCCGAGGCCGTGCCCACCGTGGCTCAAAGGCCCGATGCAGGGAAATCCGGCCGCCTCCCGGGCACGGCCCTCAGCTCAGCGCTTGTGGGCCCCCACCCACGTCCTGCGGGGAGTCTCGCCCGCACGCCGACACCCTCTTAGCTGAGGGGCGTGCAGAGCCGCACGGGCCTGCGCCGTGAGCGCCCTGAAGAGCAGCGCGTGGGCTCACGGGGGTCCCTTCCTCACGCAGAAATCCTGCACGGCGCGGTACGCTTCAACAACAACCCAGCCCTCTGCAACGTGGGGACCGTCCAGTGGCCGGACATCGTCGACAGCAGCTTCCTGAGCAACATGTCGATGGACTTCCAGAACCAGCTGGGCAACTGTGAGTGTCCACGAGCATCCCTCAGCCCCCAGCTCCTGGGCTGGTGGGGTGGAGCGGTGGGGAAACGGGTGGCGGGGCAGAGGACTGAGTCACCGTGAAGTCACCTTAATATAAAACACAGAAAGGTGGTACACAAAGGCGCTGGCCCCCGAGGAGCGTGACTGAAGACAGCAGTGCAGGCCCACCTTGAATTCACGGGTTGGCATGTTTTCCTCGTGACAGAAAGATGCCACTCAGCATTTATTTTCCTTTTACATGCCCATCACGTGCTTATGATAGAAATCTGAAAAATATGGGGACATACAGGTGACAAGCAAAACTGACACGATGTCTCTGGGGATACCATCGCTTGTAACGTTTCCCTGCGTGATTTTCACTTTCTTCTCTGTTTCTGTCTCTCCCTTTGCGACGCACAGCCCTGTCCACGGGGGCTTCAGCCTGCCCGTCTGCCATGATTCCAGGGAGCTGCACTCAGGCCCTCACCTGGGGCGGGGAGGGGGCGATTCTACCAACTGTCCGTCACAGTAACGGGGTGTCCTGCTTCAACAGTCACTGGGTGGATCTCTCATCGGCTCTTGCATTTGAAGTCTAAGTCCTTCCAGAGACTAAATTCTTCTGACCGGGGAGGACCCGAGGATGCAGACCAGCTCCTCCAGGGTGTTGAGTCTTTGGCATGAAAGAGGGGTACACGGCCCCTCGCTTTTTAACACATGTGATGGTCAGCCTGTTCTCTACCTGCCGATAGAAGGCTCGGGTCTTCAGGTTTCTCGATGCTGATAAAACCACAGCGCCACGAACACGATCAACCACTTCGGTAGCTGTCATTTGTAGTTGGTCACCATCTAGAAAATCAGCTTGCAAGCGAATGGCTGAGGGTTTAGATCCAGGCCGTGAGCATGTCCCCCTTGGTGTGGCATTCTGTGCCTCTCTCTGGCTTCGAGTCCAGGGGCTGGTACTTACAGGACCCCGACTCCCAGGATGACTGACGTGCCCAGTCACTCACGACTGGAGGTAGGAGGAGTGTAGCGGGTGCGTGCCGAGCCCTCCAGGTTGGATACACCTGACGTTGTTGCAGGACATGATGGAAACTTCTCCAAGCTGCAGCAGATCTGATATCTAGACCCCTAGGTTCATTTAAATCTCAGTTTTTGTGGCCTGTGACAAGTCCATTACCACTCTCTGCCTCAGTTTCCACAGCTGAAATATAAATAAACTCAGTGCATCTTTTTTAATTTTCCTCACGAGAGCTTTTTAAATCATCTTACAAACCAACCAGGGCACGAACAGAGAACACGAAGGTTGAAAGCTCTTCCTCGCTTCTAGAATGTTACTTTGCTCAGGGGCTTGGAAAGGGTGTCATCGGTCCCTTTGTGCTGGGTTCCCTTGCACTGAGATAGGAATTCAGCTATAACGTTTATGTTTTAGGCCAAAAGTGCGATCCAAGTTGTCCCAACGGAAGCTGCTGGGGTCCGGGAAAGGAAAACTGTCAGAAACGTAAGTCAGCGAGCAGAGAGTCCGATCACCCCCTCCCCCGTACGCTGAGCTGCTCCTGGTGGGTTTGGAGCTTCGTAGACCCCGGAAAGCGTTCTCGGGTATAAGGCCAGGTGTCCGCAGTGTCCCGAGGGACAGACCTCCCCGCAGCCGCGAACGCACTGTGGGCTCCTTGGGGCACTTCAGCCCGTCCCCAGTAGGTAACAGCGGGCTCCCGAACGCCCGCCACTGTCTGGCAGGTTTTCCTGGGGACGCAAGGCTTGGCCGTGTCGTCTTGCTTCCTCACCCTTCCCCCACCTTGGAACCCACCTGCACAGAAGCACGAGCACCTTTTCTCCTAGGGGTCTTCCACAGGCGTCCTGGGGTAGGCACGTCGATGGCCAGGCAATCGGGGGACATGCCGGCTTGAAAGCGCACCGTCTGTCCCTAACAGATCACCTGTCGCGGGCAGGACCCTTCCGTCCTTTCTCTGTCCCGTTTCCACGGACGTGTGGTCAGCCCCCTTTAAACACTGCTCCCAGCAGGCCCTCCTGTTACCCTGTGTGCTCTGGGAGGGCCCAAACCCCCGGCTCCCACGAGGATCTGGGCTTTAGCCGGTCCGGAAGTCTGGGCTCGATGCGCTCCGTGCTCCCGAGTGGCGGGGGGAGGGGGGAGCAGAGGGGCAACAAAGAAAAGGAGCGATTCGACGGCGTCGGCCGGAGTGTGACCGTCCGGGGCCTTCGCCAGGCCTGGGACCCACTGAGTCACCCTGTTGTTCGCTTTTCCGTCCACTGTTTGCCCACGAGCTCCCGGGGCCACGGCCCCCATCCTGCCCAGCTCACGAATGACCTCTGCTCCTTTCCAGTGACCAAGCTCATCTGCGCCCAGCAGTGCTCAGGGCGCTGCCGCGGCAGGTCCCCCAGCGACTGCTGTCACAACCAGTGCGCGGCCGGCTGCACGGGGCCTCGCGAGAGCGACTGCCTGGTGAGACCCCCTTCCTGTCGGCCTTCCATAGCGGGGGGATGGGGGGGTGCAGGGGCACCCAGCGCTGCCCCCGACCCGGCCCCCGTGCACAGCTGCTCAGGCCCGAGGTTTGGAGGGGCTTCCTGTGGTCGCAGCACGTGGACGAACGTTTGTCACCGTGGGCAGGGATGTGGCCCGCGGGCAGGTAACCGAGGACCTTTTACTGTCCTGCCTTCACCGCTGACTGTGTGACCTCGGGCTGGTCCTGTGACCGCGCTGCACCCTGGTTTCCTCACCTGACAATGGAGGGGCCTAGAGTGCCTGTCTGTGAGGTGGTCCAGACGACACAGAGCGTGTGGCATCGGAACCCGGCCCCGGGCGTCGACGAGCACCGCCCACGAGTTATTTCCCAGCAATGGTCCCTGTGCGTGCTCCCTCTGTCCCACCTAATTCTCATGACGAGTGCACACGTCAGAGACGTGACGAGGCCCACCCAGGTCTCGAGTGGCACGCGCAGGCCTCCGGGTGGGCCTCACGCCCCAGGTCCCTCTGCTCCTGCCGCGCGGCGCGGGTGCCTCCTGCCTCCTTCCCCCGCACATCTGAAGCGCGCTTTTGTCCCTGTCACTGCACACAGCTGTCACAGAAGCCCGTTGCCCCAGCGGGCGGTGGGTGCCACACGTAGGCCGCACATTGACTGTGAGAGGCCCTGGGGACACCGGGGCTGGCAGCCGTGAGGCCTGGCGTCAGCACTGAGTGTGATGAGACCCTGTGGCTTCCAGAGCAGGGGTCCCGCCGTGGTGGAATACGGAAGCCTCCGGGGCGGGGGGATGTTAAATCCCAGGGGCTGCACCGGCCCCAGGAGTGTGACTCGCGGTCCTGCGGCGGACGGGGTAAGGGGGAGATGTGTTCTCCCCAGTCCCCAGACACAGCTGGGAGAGCAGATTCGGGAAAAGCCGTGCTCCAAGAGGAAGGTCGTTCCGACGGCCCCAAGAGTGCTCTGCTCGGTGTTTCTGCTCTAACGAAGCACCTGGTCATTAAGAGCTGTCGCCTGGGTTTTCTGAACGGAATGAAAAGCGTGCCGAGCGTCCCTGCACAGCTTGACCAGCTGTCCCCCCTGTAATGGGTGTCACACGACACATCCGAGGTGTCACTCAGTGAGAGGAAGCGCACGTTGATGCGAGATCACAACGAGCCGTAGCTGTCAGGGACACGCCGATTCAGCCAGCAGCCCAGGCGGTGTCCCCGCTCAGGGACAAAGCGCGCTTGTGAGGAAGGGAAGGGAGCGGCTACAGTCACAGAAGGGAGCACTTCTCCTGGTGCAAATAACGTAGCAGAGTGGCACTAGGTCTAAGCAATGTTTTTAACTTGCAGCCCCGTAGTTGTAACGTCTGCGGGTGGTCTTTGCAGCAAGTCCTCTGGGACACAGTGTGGCTTTAGGCCTCGTCCGAAGACGACTTTGTGTCTTTCAGCGTTTCAAAGCTTTGCGGCGGAAGGCGTGCAGGGCGGTGGGTCCTCTGGGCGGCAGCTCGGGCTCCGTGCTCACGGGGCCCCGCGTGTCCGGTTGTTTGCCCAGGTCTGCCGCAAGTTCCGGGACGAAGCCACGTGCAAGGACACCTGCCCACCCCTCATGCTCTACAACCCCACCACCTACCAGATGGACGTCAACTCCGAGGGCAAATACAGCTTCGGCGCCACCTGCGTGAAGAAGTGCCCCCGTGAGTTCACCACACGCGAACCCCCTGTCGGCCAGGCGACGATTGCTTGTCCTGTCCCCCGCTGGGACCCAGGAGTCCCCCGTCTCAGGCTGACTTTGAGTCAGTGTGTTGGCCGCATTGTAGGACATGCAACAGGGGTCAACCCAAGTGCCTGGGAGGGGTAGGCCGCCACCCCAGGTGACAGGCAATGGCTGCTGCGGGGACAGGGAGCAGCGCGGCGACAGGGAGCGGCGCGGGGACAGGGAGCAGCACGGGGACAGGGAGTGGCGCAGGGACAGGGAGCAGCGCGGGGACAGGGAGCGTTGCGGGGACAGGGAGCGGCGTGGGACAGGGAGCAGCACGGGGACAGGGAGCGTTGCGGGGACAGGGAGCGGCGTGGGGACAGGGAGCGGCGCGGGGACAGGGAGCAGTGTGGGGACAGGGAGCGGCGCGGGGACAGGGAGCAGGGCAGAAGGTCTCCTTGGGGAAGCCAAAGCAAAAGCACACGGGGCTCTGGGCGCACAGTAGGGTCTGTGTCATTGCTGTTGCTGCCGTTAACACACGTCGCATTACTTCAGATGAAGGCCCTGGGACAGGAGCAGGGCACGCGCCCCAGACACACCTGTCGCCGCGTTCGCCACCTGCCTATCCTTGTGTCTCCCGCAGGGAACTACGTGGTGACGGACCACGGCTCCTGCGTCCGCGCCTGCAGCACCGACAGCTACGAGGTGGAGGAGGACGGCGTCCGCAAGTGCAAGAAGTGCGAAGGGCCCTGTCGCAAAGGTAGGAGCCTCTGGCTGCTCGGGACAGGCGTCCCCTCGGTTGGGAGCCGGGCCCCGCGGGGCGCACTCAGCCGAGATGGGAGGGGTCTCCTCCTTGGGGCTCCGTGGTGTCTTCCTTCCTTGATAAACCCCCCGTTCTTGGAGCACCCTCGGGGCCAGTTTATCCCTAGGTACCCTTCACCCCATGTTCTAGCTTGAAAATGTTCAAACACCCCCAAAATGGTACAGTAATTGTACAGTAAACACCCTATGCCCTTGAAACACCTCTGCCTCACTGCTTTCAGTGTGTGCGCATTTGTCTGTGCACACCGGCTGCCAAACCACCGTGTGCACACTTGAAGCGATGTGGCCGATGTGTGACTTTTCGGAGTTGCGTTGAATTACGGTAGCAAGGTGTGGTGTGACGTTCGCTCCAAAGATGGCGTTAGTCCAAGGAATGCCGCGTCACCACGCCACAGGCAGGACCACAGAGAACGTGGCGGAAGCTCAGTTGTCTGAGGAGCACAAGACCATACTGAAGGGGTATTTGAAATTCGAGAACGTTGAGTGTCCCCCACATTCTTGTGACTTAACACCCCTTGACTTCTGCCTACGGGGGACCTTAAAGGACCTGGTGTCCCGTACAAAACCGGTGACCCTGGAGGTCCTCGGGAAGAAATTGAAACGTCACGCACAGTGATACGAGGGGACATTTGGGTCAATGTTGCTCACACAGACGTGTCTGAACGCTGACGGCAACCACTCTGAGCACCTCTTGTCATGGCAGAAGTCAACTGTGACTTGTATTCATCTCTTGTTGTTGGTATATGTTGAGTATTAGAATTTTAATAGTTTTTTCTTTCTTAAAATGTGTATCCATGTTTTTGGCACCCTCTGTGTATATGTACGCTTACGTGCATACGTGTGTATGGTTTCTTCGGAACCACGTAAAGATTATGGGTATAGTAACATAGCACCCCCACATATGTCAGCATGCTTTCCCTGCAAACAGGGACATTCTAAGTAACACAGGACAGCTTTACAGTCAACCCAGGTTGAACATCAACTCAGTACTATTCTCCAGTATTTAGGTTAATTTAAACCTCTCCCTACTGCTCCAGTAAGTGGCATTTAGCTGTTTTCGCACCCAGAAGCCAATGCAGGCTCCTGGTCACTTGGATGTCCTGTGTGCGTCATTAATGAAGAACCGTTTCTCAGCCCGGCCCCCCGCCCCCCGCCCCGGCCCTTGTGCGGGCTCTAAGCCGTGTGCTTAGCACGTGGCTGGCACTTGAGATGGAAAGTCAGGACTGGACACTGACGAACACATGAGCTCAGAGTCAGGGCGTCCGAGACGGACGCAGCACCAGGCGCAGGTCGAAGCGTTCGACTAAAGGAAACACCGTGCGGGAAACAGCTTAAGGACCCGATAAGCGTTATTCAGTGTCCCTGCGATGCCATGTCAGGCAGCTATTGAAAATCACGTTTGTGGATCGTTTTAATGATGGGAGAAATGTTCACAGCATCAGAAGTGGGGGAAGAAACAACAAACCCACAAAATCCCAACGACCTATCTGGCGGGATGTAACCATGGAGCTTATCTAAAAAGGAATTTTCTAAGATAGTAATGATTGGCGGTGGGATTGCTGGTCACTTTCTTCCACCTCATTCTGTGTTTTCAACATTTTCTTAAATGAGTGCACCTTACTCTTTTAATTTAAAAAACAAACAAACTACGTGCATTTTTTCTTTAGCACAGCAGGCCGTGCTGCAGCCCAGGGTAGGGCCGCAAGGAGCCCGTGAGGGCTGGGTCGGGGACATCCTGGGGACAGCCATGATCCGACCAGCACTCGCAGCAGCAGGGGGACAGTCCTGTGTGGACGGGAAGCAAGAGTCACTAGGAGCGTTTAGACTTGGGTCCAACTAGGAAATACTGAGGAGAACGCAAGTCCAGGGAGGACAGTCACGGCCTCTCCTCCTCTGACCACTGCACCCCAAGCCCACCACAGCTCCCGGCGCCTCGTGGGCCTCCACCGACGTTTGTTGAGTGAATGCATGACAGTGGGGCGGCAACTGGGCCCCCTGCCCCCCTCCGACCGTGCATCACCAGCCGTGCTTAATTCACCACACGAGTGGGACACACATCTCCCTTCTCTTCCCAGTGTGTAACGGAATAGGAATTGGGGAATTTAAGGACACGCTCTCCATCAATGCCACAAACATCAAACACTTCCAGAACTGCACCGCCATCAGTGGGGACCTCCACATCCTGCCCGTGGCATTTAAGGGGTGAGTCACAGGTGGAGTCCCCAGAACAGGGAAAACCGACGCCTGCTTGGCCCGCCGGTGGGGACGGCCCGTCACTCACCGTTTTCTTCCTCGTTCCAGGGACTCCTTCACACGTACCCCACCTTTAGATCCCAAGGAGCTGGACATTCTAAAGACCGTGAAGGAAATCACAGGTGCGTGCCGTGGGAGCCATCCGAACGCCACCGGGAAGCCGGTGTCGGCAAGAGGGAACGTGCTTCCTTCTCCGGGGCGTAGCAGCATGTGATCCGGGGTCCTAGCGCTGAGCAGGTAGCTCTGGGACAGTTGTCAAAGATGCCGATTCCCCCGCGCGGGACAGGCAGGTGCTCTAAGCAAGGACACGGCTCCTCCGTGACCCTGCGGGCACGTGCCGGGCCCCTAGCCTACCCAGCGCAGGCCAGCCATCCCGACAGCCTGGGGACAAGGGCAGTGAGACCGTGAGGGAGCGCAGGGCTCTCTGGCCTCGTGGATGTGACGTCACGTCCCTGCTCCCCGCTGACAGGCCTCCGGTCCATGGCTGCCATCCGAGTCCTTCATCCCTAGAAAATGCGAGTGTTGTCAGGGCTGGAATGAAGTGAGGAAACTATGCAAATCTCCTTGTGCGCAGTCACAGCTCAGGCTGTGGCCACCGTCATCAGTAGCAGGAGCCTGTTTGGATTGGAGGAATCAGATATGGAGCCCAGCAGGGCCAGCAGGGCCACAGCACACGGGGACAGCCCATCGGGTGGGGGCGGAGCCTTGGCTTGCATTTACATGTGTGCGTGCGTGTGTGTGTGTGCGCGTGCTCGTGTGTGCGTGCATTGTGCGCATGTGCGTGTGTCTGCATGCGCGTGCGTGTGTGCGTGCTAGTGCGTGTGTGTGCGTGCATGTGCACACATGTGTGTGCGCATGTGCGTGTGTGTGTGTGTGCGCGTGTGTACATACTCGGTGAAAATGACAAAAAGAATCACATCAGATGTCCCCATTCCTGCTTACGCTACAGCCTCTTGACAATCTTAGGGTGACGTCTCATCCAAAGAAGCCCTTCTGAGCAGCGTGTGCCTGAACCTCCCTTCTGCCCCGTAGGGTTTTTGCTGATTCAGGCCTGGCCGGAAAACAGGACGGACCTCCACGCCTTCGAGAACCTGGAGATCATCCGCGGCCGGACCAAGCAGCAGTGAGTGGGCCCTGCGCCGGGCAGACCCTGGCCCGTGTCTTTAATTTGAAATAAGCCTCACAGAAGTGTTGCTAAGGTGCCATGGGGCGTTCTCACGTGTCCTTCCCCCGGGGCCCTGTAGGGTTCAATCCTCATGGAAGCAGGGGACAGGCCAGTTTGTCCGGGAACGCCTTTGTTCTGGCTCGGTACCACCCACGGCCTTTTTAGTTCTGTCTCCTAAGATCCTCGCCGTCTGGGACCGTCCCTACGTCTTTGCTTTGCTTTCATGGCCTTGACACTTTCGGAAAGCACCATTCAGGCCTTTTATGGCACGGCTGACGTTTCCTCCCAGTGCGGTTGAGGTTACGCGTTTAATGCCAGCATAGCAGTGAGGTGACATGTCCTGGTCAATGCATCAAATCAGGGGCACCAGAGACACCTTTTAGCATTAAACGTCTCTGAGGGTCTCCACGTTCCCAACGCTAACCGTGGCGCGCACACAGGTGTAACGATGGACTTCACGCCGAGGCGGAATTTGCGGATCTCTTGGTCAAACCAGCCCCGGAAAGCGCTCTGGTTCTGGGAACGGTTCCCCGTACTGAACCCCAAAAAGGCCCCCGTGGTATTGTAGAATATTATAGAAAATTGGTACCCGGACGCGCTCAGTAACGCTGTGTTGGCGCCACGTCTCCGATGCGGCCGTGCGGCGGGCTCTGTCCCCCAGGAAGGTCCCAGTTAACTGGGGCTCACCCACAGATGAGCGATTCAGATCTTGGGGGACTGGTGTCATCTCGGCTTGGGTTTAAGGACTTTAACAAGGGAAGGATTCGGTTTCTTTCTTTTCACGTTTCCAGAGAAGTCCAGGGACGCACGGTTCCTGCCGGGCAGAGTGACCCCTGGTTTCAGGCTGCGGCTCACCGAAGCCAGGCGGCCCTGCACGAGAGACTCCATCACTGGCCCCGGGGGCTTGGCTTCGGGGCCCGTGGCAGGGGGCTCCTAGCGGTAATGGTGTAAGACTCCTCGTGGGGCCCCTGAGTTTGCCCAACAGCCAGGCAGCAGCAAGAAGGCAGAGGGAAAGGTTGAGAGAGGAAGAGAGACAAGGGGAGGTGTCTCCCAGTTGGACCCCAAGCTTTTGTCACCTCTCGCCTCGATGAGGTCTCGTCCAGCCCGCTCCCTGTCCTGATGTCCTGTGAGCGTCCCAAGGAGACCCGGCTCCGTCCTGGGTGTCCCCACACCTGCCAACACCGACCCGAGCTCCTCCGCACGGGACCCCGGTCTCCTGTGCTCCGGCCTCGCCCACCACCCCCGGGCCTCTCTCAGGCCTCCCTGCCTCCACACTGCTGCTTCTCGGCGCCCGTCACGGACGTCCCTGCCTCCCGGCTCCATCTGAGTGACTTCCATCTGGTCACTCGATGCACATGCAGTGATCACCTTGTAGGGTCCTTGTCCTCTTTGCCGTGGTGCCCATTGACACTATACTCACAGTCCTAGGTTAAAATGACCTGCTCGTAGGGTTGTGTCCCAGCAGATAAAGAGACACATATTGAGAGTAGGATAGAATTAGTCACATATTACCTCAAATCCGTGTTCATGTGGATGGAGGGATGCACGGATAAACGAACCTGTGGCTGTTGAAGTCTGCTTGGATGTTTGAGAGGTTAGAGCATCTTCTCAATTGCCAGGCAAAATAAAAATGCAACCAATTATAAATTATTCAGCCCCCAGCGTGCCGCGGGATTACAGAGAACCGGGAACTGGCGTTTGCCCGGAGGAGCCAAAGAAACACTTGGGATTTTCAAAAGTTAAATACGTACCGTTGGCAGGTGACCGAGGGCCACTGGCAGGCGGCTGTGGGACACCTACAGTGGTCCAGAGGACACAAACCAACACTCTCGCGACGCGTGTGGCCGCGACGGCTCACGCAGGTTCTGTCTCATGACGCTGTGTGGCCGTGATGGCTCATGCGGGTTCGTGGCACCGTGTGGCCGTGACGGCTCACGCGGGTTCGTGGCGCCGTGTGGCCGTGACGGCTCACGCGGGTTCTCTCTCGTGGCGCCGTGTGGCCATGACGGCTCACGCGGGTTCTGTCTCGTGACACTGTGTGGCCGTGATGGCTCACACGGGTTCGTGGCGCCATGTGGCCGTGACGTCTCACACGGGTTCTCTCTCGTGACGCCATGTGGCCGTGACGGCTCACGCGGGTTCGTGGTGCCGTGTGGCCGTGACGGCTCACGCGGGTTCTCTCCCCCCCACGACGCAGCGGGCAGTTCTCACTCGCGGTTGTCGGCCTGCACATCACGTCCTTGGGACTACGCTCCCTCAAGGAGATAAGCGACGGGGACGTAATCATCTCGGGGAACCGACACCTGTGCTATGCCAACACGATCAACTGGAAAACACTCTTTGGGACGTCAAGTCAGAAAACCAAGATTCTAGGCAACAGAAACGAAAAAGACTGCAGTAAGTGCTCACCTCGGTGTCACGGCGGGGCGGGTCCCGGAGGGTCACTCATCGTGACTGAGAAAACACACGCCCAAGGGCCACTCCTAAATGTTTAGGTCACTTCTCTCGTTCCTGAAGAAGCCAATGGAAAGAAATCTCGATCATCCTAAGGGTGACATTATCACGCCACGTTCATCAGCGCTGTGTCTAGATCATCCTCATTTCATGGGATAAATTTGCCTTGAGATTTAGGCCGACCGTGGTCTGTAATTTACAGAACTCAGTGTCCTAGTAATTATATTACGTGGTAGCTGGAGGTTCCTCTGTCCTTGTTGCAACTTCTATGACATCCCTACTGTTCCCATCAGCCCGGACATCCATCAGCAAAACGGTACCCAGGTCTAGTCCCGCCCAGCACCCTCAGGAGGGAAAAGGCGACTTGCAGGGACCTCCGGAAGTCCTTTCTGTGTCCCTGTCCCTTTCCGGGGCCCCCAGCCTGTCTGTGCAGCTCGAGCTCCCAGAGAACCAGCAGCTCACTACGGGACCCTCTGGTCACTGTGCCCTAATTGACGCTGGGGGCTCACTGTCTCTTCTCAGAGGCCACAGGCCACGTCTGTCACCCGCTGTGCTCGTCAGAGGGCTGCTGGGGCCCAGAGCCAAAGGACTGCATGTCCTGTCGAAACGTCAGCCGTGACAAAGAATGTGTGGAGAAATGCAACCTTCTGGAGGGGTAAGACGTTCATTTTGAATCTCTTTGTTTTGGTTTTAAAAAAAGAGAGAGCGGGAGAGAGACAGGATTGTTTTTCTAGGTTGATAGTTACTCAATTTGAATCTTTTATTTTTTCCTTGTCCTTTGTTTCTGTTTGTTGGTTGGCAACTCTTAGTCACACAGGGAAGCGAACAAACACTTTTTATTACTTAATCTAATCCAGTAGTTTATAGTCTCTTTTTCTGGAATTAGCTTCAATATCTAAGCTGCACAAATTCCCCAGATAATAAAACAGTCGTCAGTGGTCCCTATGGCCAAGGCCATGGCCGTTTCGTCTTTCCTTGGCCATACACCAGTCCTGACAGGTCAAAATAAGTTAATACAAAGTACAGTCCCTGGTTAACTTTTGTTTTATGTTCAAGAAATATTCAACAGTGCAAATAACTTTAACTATAACTGTGGACCAAGAAATAAATTCTCCTCTAATGCTTGTTGAGTTTATTTGCCATCAATAAAAATTAGTCTGTCCCTTCTAGGGGAATCTTAATATTAATGTGAATCTCGAATGACCACAAATAATGACTAAAACCCAATGAATAAGGAAGTAAAATGGAAGCATAGAGATTGGCAGGGGCGATTAAAGAGAAATTTTTTTAAGGAAAAGGGAAATGTTATGATAGGAAAGAGCCACTGGAGTTACAGAATTGCTTTACCTGAAATCCTTGTGATTTTCTGAAAGAGGTGACATGTGTCACCTGAAATTTCAGACAGAGCGCCTCAGGCTGCCGTCACCGCCGTGCGCTCTGAGGCCGGTGTCCGGGGCCAGCCCTGACCGGCTCCCTCTCTCCCCTCTCGCAGCGAGCCCAGGGAGTTCGTGGACAATGCCGAGTGCGTCCAATGCCACCCGGAGTGCCTGCCCCAGGACCTGAACGTGACCTGCACGGGCCGCGTAAGGAGCACGTTTGATCTTACACGCGCACGTTGTAGGGAAAAGCCTTACGCAGGTGTCGAGCCACAACCATGGCCCAGCGTCCCTGAGCGCTGCTCGGGACAGCCGTCCAAGCCTACGTCCTGCCCAAGAGGTTGTGTGACCACACTGACGCCCTACAATAAGCTGCCAACACGAGCATCACCTTTCCCGTCCCATGTCCTCAAACTTAATGGTGGCGCTCTCTCCACAAAACCAGGAAGCCTGGGGTGGCCTGGGGACCTTGTCAGCCACTGTTTCTGACATCTGTCATCATTGCTTAGCATTTTAATCAAACATCATCCCATTCTTACTTAATGTGCGTTTATAATGACTGGGAGGGTTTTTGGAGGAACGCCTAGCAGAGCGTTCTGAAATTCAGTTTCACAGTTACGTGTTCAGTTACAATCTTCAGTTACAAGCGAGTGTACGTGACAATTCAGCATGCCCCGTCCGACGAACAGAATCGCATTGAGCATGCTACACACAGCTGGCTAGGCAGGAGCCACCGCCCATCCACCTGCCACCTCCCACGGGGGTTTTCTGGAATTGGCCTCAGCAAGTGTGTCCCAGGATCCTCCCTGTAACCTCAGATGTGACGTGTGAGGAAGTCTATCTGACCCATAGGGGCATAAACGTACACACACGAAGGCCGGCCCAGACTGTCTTGGCAAGATGGCCACAACGTATTAAGTAAAATGGAACAGAGTGTGTGGTACAGCTTCTATGTTTTTATATTATGTGCGTTTAAAGTCAGGAAGACTTTGTGCTAAGCCATTAACAGTGGTCGGTTCCAGCAAGCACAATCACAGACCAACTTGTTTTCGGCTCTAAGAACTTCTATGTTATTTGATTTTGTTTTTTCGCAATACGTGTTTTAAGTAAAAAGTGGCTTCTGTTTTGCAAAAGAGACATGCATAAACGTACTTCTCCCCGTGGGTGCAGGGACCGGACAAGTGTGTGGAGTGTGCCCACTACATCGACGGGCCCCACTGTGTCAAGACCTGCCCGGCTGGGATCATGGGAGAAAACAGCACGCTCGTCTGGAAGTTTTCGGATGCCAATCACGTGTGTCACCTGTGCCATCCAAACTGCACCTACGGGTGAGTGGGAGCTCGGGCCCTAGAAAAGAGGATGCAGATGAATACACCATTTGCGAAGTCATAGACTGAACTACCGGTTCCTTCAGGGGTCTTGGCTAGGCTGACCAGCCTACCTTTTTGAATGGGATGGAAAATAGTGGGCCTGTCCTGTTTCAAACAGTGTGTACTCCTATGGTCAGCCTCGTCTCCCTGGGCTAAACTCAGGGTGCCAGGAGCTGACCAGACGTCCCATTTGAAATAGGACAGGCCCGTTGTTGTCTGTCCTGTTTTGAATGGGACAGCTGGCCAGCCTAGTCTTGGCCCTATGGTGACATCAGCAGCAAGAACCGGCCCGTGGGCAGATCCCGGTGCTGGTACGTAGGAATGCCTCGCAGCCCCTCATGAGAGTTCTTATGCCAGGGGTCTGCTCTGCAATGCCAGCCTGTCCAAACAAGGAAGAGTAAGGGACAGATGAAATGACAGCCTAGGTCCTGCCAAGTTCCCAGAGGCTTTCTGTATCTTTCCAAATGACTGGAATTCCTCTGGGAATGTCTTCCTTTGGTCCTGCCATTCGTAGAAGGTAGCATTTCCTGGAATGTTGCTTAAAGACACTTTTTATCTTTCATCTGGTGGATGGCTGACTGAGCTCTTACTAAGTAAATTAAACTACAGGGGCCGGCAGAAGTAACGCCCTTTCTTACGCGCGGGTAATCTATACCAAATCTTTTATTACAAAATCATACGCGTGTCATGCAATCGTCGCTCAAATCCGGGCGTTACTTCTGCCGGACGCTGTGTTTTGGAGGCGCTTTGAATGTATGTATCTCACGTAACTCTCCAGGACAAAAATGCTAAAGAAGAGAATGATGTAAATGGGTGTTTCTCTTTCACTTCCTACAGCTGTACTGGGCCAGGTCCAGAAGGCTGCATAACCGAGTAAGTGTCACAGTTCACGTGTAACGGACCCTGTCGGAGAAGCCCCCGCGTGCTGCGGGCAGGGCCCATGCTTTCCTGCAGTTCTGATTGCCCTTGGCCTTGTCAGGTTCTCACTTCTCCTCTGGGCCAGCCCAGCCTCCGTAGCACAGACCCCCGCCTGCTTGGGTGTGCATGGGGGTCTGCCCCTCACGGGTGCTCAGCGCCCCGCACGCTGTCCCCCACAGCCCACCTCTGACGTGCCTGGTTACGGCGGCCGGGTCGGCTCCTTCTCCTCGTCGCTTCTCTTCTTTCCCTCCCTCACCCCTGGCCCTGTCACAGACCTGGGTTGAAGGACCTTCCTGTCTGGTGACAAAGCTCCAGCTTGAGAGGAGGGAGTTTTCTCCCCTACACAAGACTTCCTTCAGCATTTCTGTGCTGACGGAATTGCCATCGTTGTGGAAATGCTGCACTAGGACGACCAGAAGTGGGGGTTCCCAGTCAGACTTGTCAGGAACGTGTGGTGTTCTCCATGAATGATGTCTAAAGAGGAGCCCGAATTACATGAGAGGCACCTCGTTGCCATCCCTGATACCCCCAGACCCTAGTCAACCATCCAGCCCCGTGACCATCTCCTAGTCCTGTCTGCAGGGTCCCCGCCCTGTACAACCCCCTCAACGTCAGCCGGCTCGTCTGCCCCAGAATCAGCCACAATAACAGGCCGCCACTCTTCTGTTCTGTTCTGTTGTTATGTAATATCATGAGGGAAACCCGAAGACAAAAAAAAAAAAGAACTAAGGTGGTTTCTCAGAGGTGTGGATTCCCTCTCACTGGACCTAAGAGGCCAACTTCTCTTCATGCCCCAGTCAGTATTTAATGGGTCGTTGTCCCTCGCTTCCCGCCTTGGGACCAGTCAGTGACCTTCTTTGGAGCTATTAGATTTTCTCTCTTACTTTTTTCATTCACTTGCCCTGCCTGCAGCTTCTGGGGAACACATACTCTGTAACACATGGTTCCTTACACATTTCAGTGTTCCTTTCAAAATAGTAAAATCCACTCACTGAAGCTGCCCTGGTGGAGAGATAAATGACTTCCGTATTTGCAAAGAATAAAGCGTCACAAATACTTTTTCGTGGAGCGCACTGGACTCACTTACGAGCCATGTGTGAGGGCAGTGCCCTATTTTTTTATGTGCAAATGATGCAACTAATGAATCTGATATTTGTTAACATTTCTCCCTGAAAGAATGGAATTTGCCTGAAATTCAAATGGCGTTCTCAAGAATAGTAACTTTATAAAGATTCTCAATTCAGAATCTCTGAATCCAGAGGGTTCTTCCCCTGGTGAGCGCTAGAACCTGAGTTCTGAGGTTCTGCTCTCAGGGAAGTCAGACACCTCCCCTGAGAGAGGTGGTCATGCAGAGGTGTGAGGTGGCATGGTGGCATCCCTCCTCTAGGACAGTCATCCCGTCACTTTCCAGGCACCTCTGAGCTCGTTCTTAAAGCATTTCATGTGGCTGTGGTCCCTGCTTGAAAGCCAAGGACCCTTCAAGGAGTCTCATCCTATTGAGAGGGTCCCTTCCCCCAGCCTGGCCATGAGACAGCCCAGATCTCACGCCCTGGGGTGCTATGCTTCCGGTGCCTGGAGATACTCTGGGGGAACGTACAGATCCACATGGAAAGCATTACTTTAGTCTGAGTTACTTTTTGAAGAGGTCGTATTTTCTTGATTGACAGATGAAAATATAACCATCCCATGGACAGGTCCAGGTAGTGCCTCGGTTTAGAAAATGCAGCGCATTGGGGGGCTCAGGCGGGGCGGGGCAGGGCGAACCCCACTGCAGAGCCCCCTCCCGGTTGGCCTCCTGTGCTCCTTTAGCAGCAGCCCAGCCACGATCCCACCTCCTGGGGTCATTTTAAACGACGTCACTGCATGACAACACGCAGGAGAGCTGCGAATGCCTAGGCCGTGCCATCGGCCGGCACACCTGACCCTCTTGTGTGTGCACCTCATTCCAGGCCCCAGATCCCCTCCATCGCCACCGGGATCGTGGGCGGCCTCTTCTTGATGGTGGTGGTGGCACTCGGGGTTGGCCTCTTCCTGCGCAGGCGCCACATCGTCCGGAAGCGCACGCTGCGCAGACTGCTGCAGGAAAGGGAGGTGAGTGGGCACCGGCCCTGCGGGCGCCCCTACAGGAACCCCCGTAGGGACACGGGGCGCTCCTGCGCACACTGACCGTTGGAAATGGGCTCTTTAAGCACGTGGCTGTGTGGTGATGCCTTATTTCTTGTGACGGAAAAAACCAGACCACCCAGTTCCAAGCCGTGAATTACATTTTGATACATCTACCCAGTAAAACGCCAGTGTTTCTAGGATGAGTCACACAACGTGGGTACAAAGCTGTACGGAGTCCTGCGTCAAGGCAGGCCGCGGGTGCGTGCACGGGAGAAAGCCTTGTGTCTGTTGAGTGCCTGGGAGGGCACTGTAGTTAGCAGATGTGACTTTGCAACCACGTTACCTTGTGACGTGTTGTCCACGCCCACGGCTGTCCCTTTCTGAGCTCTGCTTCTGACCGCTGGGGCCCCTGACTCTGGGATCCCCTGGCACGGCCAGCTCCCAGCATCTCAGGGTCCCTGGGAGGAGGGGCCCACAGCATCTCGTAGCCTAATGCCACCTGTGTGTTAGGGGACCCGACAGGCTACCAAAACGACCATCTAAAAATGTTCCTCTCCAGAATTTTCCCAATCCAGCAAATTGGCAGAAAAACGGAAATAGAATTTGTGTTCGTTGAGCTGGAGCTGTGCTGTTCAGGAATGCCTGTGTCTTTGATGGAACTCTTCAGAGCAGGCGTGCATGACTCTTCACAGCGTGCCAGTTGTCTGTGCCCACGTGCGGCCACACGGCTGCGTGTGGACCTGCCTGCCACGGGCGCAGAGCGTGGAGGCTGAGCGGTGAACATAACTCTTCCTCGTGTCCCCACAGCTCGTTGAGCCCCTGACGCCCAGCGGAGAAGCCCCCAACCAAGCTCTGCTGAGGATCTTAAAGGAAACAGAATTCAAAAAGCTCAAGGTGCTGGGCTCTGGTGCCTTCGGCACGGTGTACAAGGTAAGACTGCCAGACGCAGCACAGGCGTGTCCAAGCACTCAGGCTGGTGGCCCTTACTATCTGGGTGAGTGAACCCGAAGACCGTGGTTGTCGTCTGCCTGTCATCGTCTGCTCTGTGTGTCGCCGAGGGTCTGGGAAATTCCAACAGTTATAAATCTTTTATAATCACGGCAACAAATCAGTGGTCCACTGAGACAGGCCCACAGACGAAACCATTTTTGTGTCACACATTAACCTTCCAGAGGGGCGTGTGACCTAGACGGAGTCTGAAGGACAGTTGCGTGTCACTGCGTCCAAACAGAGCCCAGGTCAAACAGCTTCCTCTTCATTTTTTCTCGATACTCTTTACGTCAAGTCTGACCTCCGCTAGGCCTGCACCCGGTGTCTTAGAATTCTGGGTGAACCCAAGCATGAGCTTCGGGCTCCTTACCTAACTGTTCCAATCGATGGGACATGATAGATAGAGCTGCTGGGATGCCATGACTCCCAGCACCGTTGGCCTTGGAGTGCAGAGCTGTGCTCCTTGTCCCTTGTCGTCCTAGTTGGTGTCACTAATAAGGCCACCTGGCTCACAAGTCACAGATTACAGGGTGTGACGACTGCCAGCTAATGTCTTCCCTCCCTCTTGGTCACAGGGACTCTGGATCCCAGAAGGCGAGAAGGTTAAAATCCCCGTGGCCATCAAGGAGTTAAGAGAAGCCACGTCTCCGAAAGCCAACAAGGAGATCCTCGATGTGAGTTTCTGCTTTGTGCTCTAGGGCGCCACAGACCTGGCTGGCAGGAGCCACCTTGTCTCGTTTTAGACTGTCTTCATCGCCACATTCGTTTCTTTTTTTTTTTTTTTTATTGTTAGATTTATTGGGGTGACATTGGTTGATAAGAATTATGCAGGTTCCAGGTATACAGTTCTACAGTGCATTGTGTACATTTTGCATTGTGTGCTCACCACCCAGAGTCAGTTCTCTTTCCATCACCGTGTATGTGACTCCCCCTCCCCCCTTCTCCCTCCTCTTCCCCCCCTTGCCCTCAGGTAACCTCTAAACTATTGACTGTGTCCATGAGTTTTTGTCTCTTTGTTGCTTTCAGTTTTATATCCCACAGGTGAGTGAAGTCACATGGTTCTTGGTTTTTTCTGTCTGGCTTATTTCACTGGGCATGATGTTCTCGAGGTCCGTCCACGTTGCTGCAGATGGCCATTTCAGCTTTTCTTAGAGCCGAGTACTATCCCATTGTGTCTGTGTACACAGCCTTACCCAGGCGTCTATGGCAGGGCGCTTTGGTTGCTTCCACGTCTTGGCCACCATGAACAGTGCTTCATCTCCACATTCTAAATGGCCACTTTTCGTGGTTTTTCTCCTTCTAGATCTAGTTGATGTACGTCCCTCTCAGGCATTCCCTCTCTTATAGGGAAGACTCACCTCTTCCATTCTGTTATCTCCCCAACAAGGATGGAAACTGACCATCGCTAGGCAACTACCGGAGGCCAGAGTCGGTACCAGCTGCCGCCCAGACACGGTCACGCCTGGCAACCCTCTGGTGTAGGCATTAAGCTGGGTACTTTTTCGATGAAGCAATGGAGGCATATAGAAACGTGCTTAGACCCACGTGGCTGGGGCAGGATTCCAGCCCCTCGCCACTTCCAACCCTGAGACTCGTGTTCATTTTGCTTCACCAAGTTCTCTCACCTTCAAAGTGACTTTTTAATGGTACCTAGCATGAGGCTCTGTGAACTCTGTAAACAGGTGCCCACCTCCGTACTTCATCTCAAGAACAATTTCTTCTCCCAAGTCTGCAGACAGTTACTTTATGAAGGAAGTCTTGGAATGTTCCACAGATGATGTTTCTCAAGTCTATTGAAGTTTCTCCACCTTCTCTGGACCCTCACTAGCCAAAGAGGGGGATGGATGGGGGCTGTCCTGGAGTTTGGGGCCGGGGCGGGGGGGGCGGGGGTGCTGCTTCCAGTGCCTGCTCAGGTAGATGCAGTGGGCAAGCCCTCTGGGGTCTTGAAATTCACGATACCAGGCTCTGCTTGCTGCGCAATGACAAAACTCTTACTGTTGTCCCAGGGCAGGGCCGGTGACAGCGGAGGTGAAGGAGCTCAGCAGTGGCTCAGGGAAGGAGTCTAAGGAACAGAAATGTGACTGCCTGTATTGACTCAAAAATCTAGAGAATTTAGTTCAGCTTACAGCCAAGGAAGACAAGAGGCAGAGGTGATAGTCCCGACTCTTGTATTAATATCTAACCCACAGAATAGACAGTCAGCCAGGCCAACCTGGACCTTGACTTAAATGTGTTTGGACACTAAACTATTCAGTGGCAAACGCCCTTCTCTCCAGCTTCCCCGGGCAGCCTGCCCTCGCGTGCTTACAGTGAGGAAAAGCCCGGCTCTGGTCCGCTTCTAAGAGACGATGTGTCAATACAGTGCAACAGTCTCCCACATTGGCGATCTGCTTATCAAACAACGTTAACTTTCGTTTAAACGGTCTGCCCATGACTGTGAAGGCCCATTAACATAACGTCAGCTCCTATTAACGTTTCCCCGAGAAGTAGAGTGGATGGGCCCCTGGGAGGTGCCCTCCCAGCAACACCGGCTCCCTCTCCTCTCCTGTGAGAAGGAAAAATCTTTCTGCAGAATTTGCTAACTTAATTCCTTTCCGACTCCTTCAGGACATTCTCATAAATTTCACAAAATGATGTTGAAATGCAAATTTCAATGATATTTGCCATGGAGACAAGGGCAGTTTTGCAGACCACAGTTATGCTTCGGGAAGGATATGGTGTTCACTGAAAAGGCCTCCCAAACGCCCCTAAAATTGGAGGAAGTCTGCTTTTGTGAAGCAGAGAAGTAGGAGATAAAGTAAAGACTCCATGGGGCTGAGTACCCTCTTCAGGGTGCCCGGTGGTGACACCCACCCACACCCCCCCTGCTCAGGTAGTCAAACCCTGCATTGACTTAACTGGAGAAGCGTCAACATTGCCGGACACCTACTCCTCATTCTTAAAGCTGGGTGTACGCCTCTGCTGAGGGAGTGTGACATCTAGTGGGATCTTTTCCCCAGTTCTTAACATAAAATAGTTCGCCCATGAGGAAGATGAGCAAGAAGGAAGGAGCCAGCAGTGGGGACAAATTAATAGACTCTCAAAGTCACCAGGCCCGGCCTTGTGACTCAGACGCCGGTCTGCGGGGGTCTCCGAGCCTGGGCTTGGCCTGCCGGTCTGCGGGCCTGGCCGGGCTGGCTCATTCGGAGATTGTTATGGAACACCAAACGTGCTGACTGTGGGTCACTGTGCACCTTCACGTTTCCAAGATAAACAGCTTAAGAACAAAGTTGACTGTAACCTCTGTGCACACTGAACAGGACACGTGACCAAACAGCGTCCCCATTGTGCCCAGGGGTGGGGCGGAAGTGATGACCTAGTTCTGCTGCTCTATCAGATTGTAATGGGACCGGGGACCTGGCGGGGCTCCAGGCTCTGTGTGGCCCGACACCCACACCGTGCTCTGTTCCCCAATCCCCGGGTCCAGGTCAGTTCCTCGCTGGCCCCACAACAGAAGGGCTGTACAAACTGCTCTGGTTTGCAGATTTTTTTCTCCCAAAATGAATACAATATGTTTCCACATCTCCACCAGATCTTGAGACAGTAGGAACAGCCATTGGATTGCTTCGGTGTTATGGTTGTACCGTTTCCCAGACTCGGGGGAGAGATGTGACTTGTGCTTTGCAAACACATCGCCTGTTAATTTTTCCGTAGACTTTCCAGTTTAAATTTAGGGCAGGCAATGGGGAGGGAGTGCAAAGCAGATTTATATACGTGCTGTGAGTGTGTGAGTGTGTGTGTGTGTGTGTGTGTGTGTGCGTGTGTGTGTGCGCGCCCTAACGTCTAAGTTTCTGGTAGACTTCTAACCAGAGCCCTGAGCAGGAGACCCGCCTGCTCCAACACGGCGAGGCGTGGGCTCCGGTGGGCCGTCTGCGTCGCTGGGCCTGGACCGTCTCTCTAGACGAGCAGCGGCCTCAGAGGGACTGCGCTGGAGGCACTCTCCAGTTCTAAGTTTTGATAACGAGCCCTTCTCGAAGATGAAGGCGTGTCTGTGTCCCTAAGAATTAATGTCCACTCTTGGATGCTGCGATACCGTGTTCACTCTGCACAAGAAACGCAGGCCCTCGGGGAGAGTAGAGAGCCTAAAGCACTCAGGGAAGCGCCCGAGCACAGGCTCTGCAGCCAACACGACAGGCTGTAAGGCGTGCGTGGCTGTTCCTCACGGCGGTGGCCTGGTCTCCGACTTGCCTTGACTTTGTGGCTTTGCATGATTTCAGTGGAGTTCAACCCTGACGTTTCTGAGGCAGTTAGGTGCCTAGGTACAAGGCAGGCAGCGCTGGAATGGGGGGAGAGAGAGAGAGAGAGAGACCCCGCCCCACGCACCCCCACCCCATGCACCCCCGCCTCGGGTCCCCCGCCCCACGCACCCCCCCCTCGGGTCCCCCCGCCCCACGCACCCCTGACTCAGGGTCCCCCCACACCATGCACCCCCGCCTCGGGGTCCCCCGCCTTGCCCCCAGGGCGCCCCTGCTGGTGCCTTCACGTCTGCAAAGAGCCCACTTGCCCCCCCAACCACTGCAGCGGCCCAGATGTGAAGAGGAGCCCCTCTGACCTTCTCTTGCAGCCGCTGTGGCCCCTTTCGTCTCCGATTAAAGTCACCGCCCTTTGTGTATAAAGGGAGAGGGGGAGGGTATGGGGTGGAAATCGGGGGTTCCCGAGTGTTCAGACAGATGGGAGAGAGGTCCCCATTACTCCATCGTACACCTCTGCCCAAGAACAGCGGACGGTTAGCAGAAAGCCCACATTCACGGACCCGTGTCAGACGAAGGCTCCTGCCGGGGCATCCTGCCGGCTCGGTGGGGGTGGGGTGCGGAGCAGCCTGGTGTCCCCACCCCAGGGCTGAGCCAGGGCCCTCTCAGAGCACCTCGTCCACAGGCAGCTGAGCCTGCCGTCACTGTCGATGCAGCGCCCTCTGTCCGCTCCAAAGCCTGAGCCGGGGCCGCCGAAAGGACATCGCCAGCTCCACCTTGCAGAGGTGGCCCCGGGGCCACAGCCGTGCCCAGAGCACGTCAGGAGTGCACACGGCTCGGCTGAGACAGACGGGCCCCCGGGGCGCCCGCTGGCTCGGGACACCTCTCCCAGAGCCCCCGCGATCACATCTCTGTGGTCCCATGGGGGGGATTCAGTGGGCAAGTCCTTATCCGGGGTGTGGGGACCCTAACAACTGACGGCAGCCACACCCAGACTTAGAGACTTCGGCTCTCCTTCTCAGCCAACGTGTGCCATTGCCGTGCTGCCCGGGGCTCCCTGCGCGTGGGGAGTCCCTGCGTGCACCCCGGACGGCGCCTGGTCATTCTGCGGCGGGACACGCAAAAGGCCCTGCGGGAACGGCCCCGACACCCCGTGTCTCCTGGGCTGGCTTGTCGTCCCTCCGCAAGCACACGTTTCAAACTCAAAGTCATGTTGGTGCTTGTCTTTACCTGGAGAGCCGTCTGCCTGCCCCTCCCTCCCACGAGCCCCCGTCGGGGCGCCTTTCTGACGCCTCCCCGTCTCCTGCCCTCCACACAGGAAGCCTACGTGATGGCCAGTGTGGACAACCCCCATGTGTGCCGCCTGCTGGGCATCTGCCTGACCTCCACGGTGCAGCTCATCACGCAGCTCATGCCCTTCGGGTGCCTCCTGGACTACGTCCGCGAGCACAAGGACAACATCGGCTCCCAGTACCTGCTCAACTGGTGTGTGCAGATCGCCAAGGTAAGCCGAGAGGGGCCCGGCCCCGCGGAGGGGGCGCAGCTGCCTTGCTCCTCGCTCTGCCCCCCAGCGCCCGGGACGCCCCCTCCTTAGCGAGCGCCCTGCTTTTCCCTGGAAGACGTGGGACTGGTTTCCTCGTGCAGCAAGCAGTGCCTGCCCGCCCCCGCCCCCACGTTGGAAATCACATCGACCAGCTGCGTTTGAACCGCGTTGTCTTTGCTGGCGGCTCAGCGGGGCGTGATGTCAGCGCTCTTGGTCTCTGGTGTTCGTGCTGTTGAGCTCTGGGACAGTTTGTGGTGACAGAGAGTGACTCTCAGCCAGTCGGGACATGGTAACAGGGCAGGCACGCCAGGCCGAGCCTGGCACGAGGACGAGGACACCGGTGGCAGTATGGCTGTGGGCACAGGGCAGGGGCTGGGTTTGAGGCCTGGCGTGTGGGTTAGCAGAGGGCTGGCAGGTGCCTCAATCCGGAGCGAGGGAGGAGCTGGCAGCGCCCACAGTGGCCAGGTGGCCCCACCTGTGCGCTGAGGACAGGGACATAATGGTGAGGCAGGAGTGTGGCCGCTGTGCAGCCCCAGAAGGACTTCCACCTTGATCTCAAACCTTCCTCTCCATCCCAGCTCCACATTAGTTACATGCAACCCAGCTGCTACATTCTCTGTCCTTCTCACAGCGGGTGTCCATTCTACTTGTCGACCATCAGGAATTCGTAGGCGGGCCCCTCTCGGAGCCCATGTCAATCATTACCCCTCGTCACCCTCAGACAGTGGGCGGGTGCTGAGGGGTGTGCTAGGGGGCAAACCAGCCACCTGGCCTCGCCCACTTCCTTGTCCTCATGTCACCCCGGTCGATAGTGGCCGTCAGTCCTGCACAGTTATTCCTGACGCTCTCACTCAACTCCAGCCGATGTGGAAGGTGGCCTGTGAGACAAAACAAAGTTGTATTTGGGCACCGGTCAGTGGCCACAGGACGGGCTCTTGCTCAGAGCTGTGACCCTGGGTGAGGCAGACTCCCCTCCAGACACTGAGGTTTGGGGACAGGCTGGCTAAGCAGCAGGCAGCCCTCCCGGGAGACCCGATGGTGGCAATGGCCATTCCAGTGCCTCCCAGTGTTCACTGCTCAGCTACAGCCTCCGGGGGCTCCCAGCACCCCGGGACGCGGGCAACGCTCCTTGTCGGACCACCGCCGTCACCCAGTGTCCCTGTCACACTCACGACCCTGCCCGTGGTCACAGGACAGAGGCGTTACATCGTCGTCGTTAGTTAACAGTCCCGGAAGGGGGCGCACATTGTCTCAGAGGCCGCGGCGCCCGGAAAATGCTCGTGATTTCTGTGTGACTGTGTTAGCTTCCTGCGGCTGCCCCAACAAATGACCACAAACGCGGTGGCTTACCACAACAGAACCTACGTGCCAAGTAGGTCACCTGCTGAAGTTCCAGGTGGACGTGACATTTGGGAGGGACATTATTCAGCCCACAACAGTGGCTCATCTGGGAGAGGCAGTGGCTGGCCGCGGGCAGGTTTGACCGAATCTGCACTTACTCCTGCAGCTCTACTCGTATCCTGAGTCCTCAGCTTTGGGCCCCGATCGTCTCGGGCAGAAACCAAGTGTCATGTCTGCCCCCAGCAGTCTCTGCTACATTGCATTGTTTCTTTTTAGCCCAGATTGCTACCTGGGCAGACCTGAGGTCGTTCCGTGTTTGTCTGTGGTGCCCACCCAGCCCCGCCAGGAGGGGAGCCCTCTGAGTGGAGCCCTGTGGGGGGCTCGCAGACCTCCGCACGCCCGTGGCCAGCCCCGGCCCCCTGCCTCCCAAGGCCCACCTGCCCGGACGGTTGGCACGTCTTCTCTTGTTACCTCCTGTCCGTTCGCAGCCCCGCACAAGTGGCTGGTCCCAGGAGGGGTCCCAAAACCTTGGCAGATGTCACCCGGTGCAGAGCTGGGTTACGGCGCCCGTCGATGGACTACAGACCCAGGTCTCAGTTCTGGCATTTATCAGCCATGTGACCTCCGGCGAGTGTGTGGCTTAGTCTTTGTGCCGAGTCTCTCTGGCTGCAGATGGGACTCCGCCGTCCGTCTTCCGGATCGTGAGGAGGGCACTACGCCGGCCTTGGGGACGCACCTGCCGCCTGTCCTCTCACCTGCGGTCCCTTCCCTGTTTCTTTCCCCAGACTGGGGCTACATCGGGCTGGAGTAACGACGAAAACCTAACCTGGACCGTTGTTTCCATCTAGTTCCGCATCCGCTCAGAGCGGCGTCTCCTGTTCACGGGCTTTCTCTCATGTTTGAGCTTCCCCCCCCCACCCTGTCCCCTTTGCAGTCTTACATTCCAGTCGGCCTGACAGCTGCTGCCTGCACAAATGGAGGCTCATTTGACCCCTGAAGTCCGCCTTCTGCACACGTGATGAAGGAAACGCAAAAACCAAAAATGGGCCGCCCCCGCGGCGGGGCAGAACTCAGCTTGCCCGGTCCCGTGCAACGCGCCACGGCGTCTGCGCGGAGTCTCCTGGGCCCGAATGTGGCCCATGCTGGGTCCCCACGCAGCAAGACTCACAAGTGCATCTTGTTTCATTCCACAGTTCCGCCCCTTGTCCTTCGTCTGGCTTTCCTTGGAGCTGGCGTCCTGCCGTCCTGTCACAGTGTGCCTGTTAGCTAGCTCTCTGTGACAGACTTGCTTGCTAACTCACAAGCACACCTTATCCCCATGGTGTTTCAACAGCTGTGGTTCCCGGGGGGCAGGGAAAGGCGTGGCTTCCTCAGTTGCAAAGAGAGAAACTGGCTCTTGGTTCAGTGACTCTCCCTCTGAGTAGCAAACGGTTTTCTCTGTGAAAGTCTGAAGCGAAACTACTCAGAAGCACTTAGTGGCTGACCAGACACTAAACTCCTGGCCTTTGCAAAGTGGATTTATAGACTTGTAAACGTCCTGTGCTGATTCACCAGGCGTGGCCTGTCTTGGGACGTTCTGTAAACACTGAGGGAAAGAGGGCCACTGTCATGCAAGTTTGTAGTCCAGGTGAAACTGCTAAGAGGACAAATAAAACCATGTCATCCAGGCAAAGGGAAAAAGAAGAAAGTCGGAGGTGGCCAGGACTGGGAGAGCTAGTGGGAGGCCACCCCCCCTCGCCATACATGGTGAAAATGGATTCTGTCCTCCACAGAAAAAGCTCCAACTCAGGACCCTGTGGAGACGTCCCTGCCCACCGATCAGAAAGACCAGTCTCCTAAAACTTCTGACTCATGAGAGTCATGGCTGACTGTCACTTACTGGGGGGTCATCTAGCTGCTTCAGAAAGTGTGTCTGCACTTTCTGGCTCTATACACCCCCTAGGAAATTCCCAAATGTATTACAGGGCCCAGTCATGCTATGAAATGTTCTGATCCAAAAGTTCCTGTTGTCACTGCGTAGTGGCTGTGCCACGCTCCTCCCCTGAGAGCGTCACAGTGGCGGTGGCTGCCACGCCCTGCGGTGAGTGACGCTGTCTCCACTGTGAGCAAGCCCTTTTGGACCCCAGAGCTTTCCGATCACCCACCCAGGTGAAGATCTCACAGAACTGGGTTTTCGGACCAACGATGCAAGTTCAAGATGCTTGAGAGCGGACCCAGCGAGGTTCGAAGCTAGCCGGCCGGGGCTGGAGACGGGCCGTCTCGGAGAGAACGTCACACACAGGCATCGTTCTCCCACCAGCCTACGCTCGTTCCGTCTCTGAGATAAAACGTAATGAGGATGCACATCAAAAAAGCTTTTCCGTTCAAAGGATTCGTTTTTCCAGTACATCTGGGAAAAACGGCGGCACGGGGTGTCTCCATCAACTCGCCAGGGACTCAAGCCAGTAAGGGGCACAATCGGACTTGACCCCGGGCAGCCCAGCTCCGCGGTGAGGGTGAGCCGTACTTGGACTTGACTCTCCAGAGCCCTCTGCCGACCCCTCCGCTTCCCACTTCCTGCCCCGTCTGGAGTCACTGGGCGCGCACATGCCTGGACTTTGCCCCGGGGCGGCTTGTGAGGTGGAATAGAGGCGGGTCCCATCTCAGCCTCCAGCTCCAGACTCCTCCCAAGGAGCAGCCCCTGGGGACACAGAGTCTGTAAATGCCAGCCCCAGCCACCCCCAGGCCTCCCTCCTTTCCTGTCCCAGAAAAATCTTGAAGGTCATCGTGGGAAGCACGCCCCTGCCCTCGTGCTGTGTGCATGGAGGGTCCCGGCTGGTTCACTGAATTTTCTGTAACCTCAGCGTTGCAGGATTCATCCGAACTGCTGCGGTGTGCGCTTTTGTTTTGGTTTGGGTTTTCCTACATCCCAAGCAGCCTTTGGGGCAGTCATGAACAAAAATAAATACGCTGAATTAAACTGAAGTCAGACCTCGGGGAAGAACCAGGAAATGAGGTTCCCAAAGGGCCCCTGGGAGGCTCGACCGAGACTGCTCCCCGTGGCGTCTCCGTTTAGCTTCTCGGAGGTCACGGGCAATCTCATAGCTCTTATCTCTGGTGACTGGTTAAACGATAACTCTGCCGGGCACGGAGATGGCCTTTCAGACGGCCTCCAGAGTGTGGGACAGAGACCGATGGAGAGGGCTTTATCTGCGTTCAGATGCGTCTAATCTCCCCATGCCCACATTATCTCTGATTTAAACCCCTTGGGCTGATTGGTCTGTGCTCCGGGGCCTGTATCTGCCCTTCCCCCCGCCTTTCCCAGGCCTGCTCTGAGACTGGGGTCTGAGAAGACAGCACAGTTTATTCCAGACACTCTGGTCCTTTAAAGACCTGAGAGGTGGGGGCAGGGGGATGCTCAGTTCCATTTATTAGATTTACCCAGCGACTCGGACTCACTGAGAGGCACCGGGCCAGTGGGCTGGGGAGTTAGTTTTTGTTTTGTTTTCTCACGTCCTAAGCTGCCCTGCAGCAGGCAGCAGAAATTTCAGGACTTGGAGACGTGCAGGACTTGGTCTGGGAAGCCTCATCCCAGCCCCTGGACTCTTGAGGTCTGCTGTCAGGGGTCCTGTGGCCGCCAGGACTGTCAGCACCTTCTGGAAGAGGCTTCTCCGCACAGGGTTTAAAATGCTGGGCACACCATCGTGCTCACGCCTGTCAGCTGCCACCGCCATGTGTGCGTGCATGCGTCCCATCAGCCATCCTTCAAGCTTTTGCGAAACCGTGTCCGGTGCACCAGGTTCTCTGCTGGGCCTTTAAAGAGGCGGAGCGCGAGCGGTGATGCAGATGATGCCCTGTGCAGCCCACCTTGTGTGTTTAGTGAGCTCACAAAAGACACAGATTTTAAAGAAAGGGAGAGGGGCAGGGCGAGGTGGCTGGTTCCTGTGTGAGGGGACGTAGGTGCAATTATTACTGTATGTACATGCAGCACCTACGCAGCACCTACCTCAGAGGGCGCCTTCCAGAAGTGCGCGACGAGGCTGTGAATGAGGGAGGTAGAGGGTGGAGGGGAGGAGGAGAGCATGGGTGAGGAAGGTCGGGGAGACCATGAGGCGATACGGAGCCTGGCATGCAGACAGTGGTCTAAGCAGGCACAGGGCCGAGCAGCACCAACCCCTTTCAGTGAGTGAGAGCTTTCTGAATGGGAGCCTTCCTCTTGTACAAGAGATGGGGGACCCAGCGCAGAATGCAGTCAGGGTCCCAGAAAGCGAAGGGGAGACTGTAGCTGAAGAAGGGGGCCCTCACAGCATGAGGTGACGGGAGTGGTGAGTCTGTCCTGTTCGGGAACATTCTCTCAGCTTGTCCTCCGGCTCCCTCTCCACGCACCATCCCCGTGTAGCAGCCCCTACTTCAGGAGTGCTGCTCCAGAGAACCCGCTCGGCACCTCTCCAGGAGCCAGGAGCCCCGGGAGCCCTCACTCCCGGCACATGACAAGTCGTAGACAGGGAGCCATTTCAATCAAACAGCGTCCTCAATGTTCGTCCAGGAGAAGGGACACGTGGGAACTGACCTGACCTTTTTTTTTTCCCAAGAAAAGACAAGACAGGAAAAGCCTCAAAGGAGCCCACAAAGGCTAATTCTAGGTGACATCTTCATAAGGGTCTGCTTTCCCAACAATGGCTGATTTTGCTCTAGAAAGAAAAAAAAAAGTGTTTCATTTCATTCTGATCATTTTCACCTAATATCTATGCCAAAGGAAGCAAAGCATTCCCCAGAAAATTTGGGGGAGGGAGGATTTCATCCCCGCCGTTGCATGAAAATGGAGGGCCCGCCACTGCTGTGATACAGACTAGCTAGAGAGACTGTGTCCATCTCCCGTGATGCCCGCTCGTTGCTGGAGAGCCCGTGGGGCAGCTGTGCAGGACGTGGGGAACGTCCCCTCTCCTGGCGGCGGGGAGGTGCACGTGTGGGTAAGGGGGAGGGAGTGCAAACACCCTCTGCAGACCGCAGCCCCCACGGCCCGCGCCCGCCCGCCTGGCCCTGCGCGGAGGTGACTGGAGCTCCGTGGGAGTTAAGGGAGCTTGGCTCAGCTAGGTCAGAAGGGACCCTACCTGCCAGCGGGACGAAATGCAAGAGAAAGACTCCGAAAAGGCCCTGGCCACGGGCTGGGGTTCGGGTGGTATTGCCAGTAATTCGTTATGTGTTGGGCACTGCGCGGGTGCTGAGAAGCATCTTTCTTTCTCTCTTCCTTCCTCTTTTTTCTTTCTTTTTTCTTTCATTCTGTCTTTGCCTTCCTTCCCTTTACTTCCCTTTTTCCTTCCTCCTCCAACAGAATTATGGAGGCCACCAGGGTAGAGGTGGGGAGGGGCACCTTGCAGAAGTAAATTCAATGGCCACATGGTTTCAAAAGAAAATAAAACTGGACAAAGCCTTGTGCACTGGTGCTGAGAGGTGTGAGGTAGCAGGGAGTCCTGGGGACAGAGTGCTGTCCCTGCCCTCCGTCCGTGGGGCTCAGGGAATGGATTCCTGTCACTGCCCCCTTCTGCTTGGCTCGTCTGGATTTAAAATGCGAATAACTTAGCACATCAGCAGCTGTTGCATCTTCCTCCCTCTGCCCTTTGGTTTGCTCAGTAGAGAGGGACTCCTGTTCTCAAGTCATGAAGTCCATCGGGGCAGGACACGGGAGGCCCACAGCGCCCCCGCGCGGCCCGGTGCGGCGTGGATCTCCGGGGCGGGGCCTCACTGTGCAGCGCCCCCTTGTGGCCGAGCCCAGCCTGTCTCTCTGTGGGAGGAGGTCTCACTGCGCAGCGCCCCCACATGGCCGAGACCGGCCTGTCTCTCCGGGGCGGGGTCTCACTGCGCAGCGCCCCCTTGTGGTCGAGCCCGCGTGTCTCTCTGGGGGCGGTAGGGGAGGTCTCACTGGGCGGCGCCCCCTTGTGGCCAAGCCCGTGTGTCTCTCCGGGGTGGGGAGGTCTCACTGCACAGCGCCCCCTTGTGGCCGAGCCCGGCCTGTCTCTCCGGGGCGGGGGTCTCACTGCACGGCGTCCCCGTTTCAGGGCATGAACTACCTGGAGGACCGGCGTCTGGTGCACCGTGACCTGGCCGCCAGGAACGTGCTGGTGAAGACGCCGCAGCACGTCAAGATCACGGACTTCGGGCTGGCCAAGCTGCTGGGCGCCGAGGAGAAGGAGTACCACGCGGAAGGAGGCAAAGTAAGGGCCCGGCGCTCTGTTTCCCCGCCAGCAGTGTTGGGACGTGCTCGGGAAGGTCTGGGTGAGGTCACAGCCGCCGCCACAGGCACCCGGGTCTGCCTCGGGTCTTCTGTCCCGCCAGCGGAGCAGGGTTTGCCACGTCCAGAGGTCAAGGGCAGCACACCTGAGTTCAGCTCCTTCTCCACGTCAGCCAAGGGTGGGCTTCCACCTCCCGCTGCAGGATAAAGAGCAGCTGGGGAGTGTCACAGCTAACTTGGTGGCACACTGCTGGCGAGGACATCCCAGAAGTATGGAATGCTCCCAAGCTGTTCCCACAGCTCCCTGGGGGGTCTGTACTCAGCCTGGCACTGGCTTCCCACACTGAGACAGGTTTGGGGGCACTCAGGGGACTCTTCCCCCGCACGGAGGGGCACATGTCTCCTGTTAGGCCCTCTGGAATACTGGAGATCAGCTGCAGCCCTCTCGCGTTTCCCTGTGGCCTGCATGGCCCCAAGCAGCTGGGCCCGGCAAACACCATAAACACGGGTGGGTGGGACCACAGGGCTGGGCCAGGGCCCCCCGCCGCATCAGGACATATGCCCAGCTCACCAGGGCGCCCACAGACCGAAGGCCCCCCACTGCCAAGTTCTCGGCCAGGTCTTCCTGCTGGTACAGCACCAGGCCCGCGGGATATAGGGGTGGGGGCAGCCTGGCTGCCCCGTGTTTGTCACTTGTCATTTGTCCCAGCGTGATTTAATGTTTTTCAACAGAGGGAAGCTAACTGTTGTCTTATTACTTTATCTCTCGTCATCCCAAGGTGCCTATCAAGTGGATGGCTTTGGAATCTATTTTACACCGAATTTACACCCACCAAAGTGACGTCTGGAGCTATGGTGAGTCACGGTCCGGGTGCTAATGGCTTTGTAGTGAGGCTGAGTGGGCTAGTGGCGTCTGCTGACTTATATTACATGCTCTGCCACCAAGTGTCCTCTTCCAAGACGGTGACTAATGGTAACGCACCGGTTGCTGTCTATTGTACTGAGAAAGCACGACAAAGGAAGTGGCCTAACAGCCACACTAAATGTCACTGGAGATATCAGTGACCTTGTCAAGAGCGGGGAGAGAGAACTTGAACTTAGGAAATGCCTGTGCCTGCAAAATCAAACCAAACTCGACCTCTTGGCCAGGAATTTGAAGTGGACCAAGGGGAGATGACAAATGAGCTCTCACGGGGAAGCGTTTCCCGTAGAGCAGCCAGGGTTTCTGGCGGACTAACGCGGGGGCTCGCGTTTTGTGGAGACGGCGGTCGTCTCCGTGTGTCCGAGAGGTGCAGCGGGAGGGGGTGTCTATGAGAAAGCCATGAGACAACGGCCACTGCGTCCAGGCGGCGGCCCGCCGTGGCGGGGTCCGGCCCTGACCCCCGCGCAAATCCCGCCCGGGCGGCGCCCCACGCTCGGAGGGGCTGCCCCCTTCTCCAGCGCACCCTCAGCGTCTCGCCGTGGGCCTTTGTCCCAAGGGCTTCCTGAGCCTGCAGGGGCCTCCCTTTCACCAGAGTGTCACAAACGCATTGTCACTGACTGGTGCGAGGTGTGCTCACCCACCACCCAGCCACCTGCTGAAAATCAGTCATGGTGATGGCTTCTGACACAGAACATACAGGGTTTTTATGGGTTTTGCTTTGTGTGTGTGTGTTTTGTTTAAAAACACACAGTTTATGTCCTCATTCATACGTAATCTCCCTTTTTCCTCTCCCAAGTCACTTGGGGCAGCTCAGTATGTCCCTCCTAGGCCACATAACATTCCTGTCATTAGCATGGCTGCACTGTCTTTGCTGTTCTCACTAAAGTGTCCCACCTCTTGGCCGCTCCCTGTCTGCCTGGCATTATCCAAACACTTGGGTCGTGTTCTCGTATCTGATCCTCACAGCCATCCTAGGAGACGGACACTGTCATTACCCCACTCGACAGCAAGGTAAACTGAGGCTTCCAGCAGTGAAGCAAATGGCTCAAGCCCATAGAAACGTAGGTTTTTAAACATGAGAAACCGTATCAACAATGGTGACGAAAGACAAGGTGGGGTTCTGGACTCGTAACACACCTCCTGCTTCCTTTCAGGGGTCACCGTGTGGGAGCTGATGACCTTCGGGTCTAAGCCTTATGACGGAATCCCGGCCAGTGAGATCTCAACCATCCTGGAGAAAGGGGAGCGCCTCCCACAGCCCCCCATATGCACCATCGACGTCTACATGATCATGGTCAAGTGTGAGTGACTGCTCCTAGCCAGACCTTGGCATTCAGGGCGCCTTGCTAGGCCTGGAAAGGCGTCTCTGCCTTTAGCCAGACAATTGAGACTAGATTTCCCCAAAGAAGTGCTGTCACATTCTTTATAGCAGGCAGTCAAGTCCAGAAACATCCGTCATTACCCACCCCTTAAACATTCTTCAGGAAGCACTTGCTTGACTCATTGAGCGTTGTGACCTGACATTTGCCCATGTTTGCAAGCAAATAAATAAATCAAAGTCCTCCGTAAGCCATTACACCAAAATATCCTATTCTGAGTTGCTCAATGAAAAAGCTGCCCCACATTTTGAAGTCTGTTACCAGGGAGACTGTTTTTAAATGCCTCATGACGAGTGACCACGTGAGGCCAATGGAATCAACATCTCTGCTCTGGCTTAGACCTTTCAGATAGTGGGTTTATGTGAGATTGCAGTGTAGCCCGTTTTATCCGGAGGAGAGTGCCCACCTGGGCTGACGCTGTGATCCCGTTCGGTGGGCTCGGAGGGTTACATTGCATGTGTGACGAGCCCTGACACGAGCAGGGGGCACCAGGAATGGGATGGAGCAGAGTTGGTGCCACTGAACCTCAGACCACAGAGTTCATCCACTTGAATTTCCTGGCTTTGGGCAGAGGACACTGGGGTCCAGAGAGGTTACATGTTTTGTTTGAGGTCACAGAGCCATCCAGCCTAAAATAGCCTGACCTCCTACTGATAGAAAATAAATGTGAGCCCTCAGGAGGCCCGAGGACTTCCAGTGACCAGCGGCTCCTCCGGCTGGTTCCATCCAGGCCCAGGTCACTGTGGGACCAAAGGCAGGAGCAGGGCTGTCAAACGCGTCTTCCTAAGGAAGGAGGAGTCCCGAGTATGTGACGCCCCGAGGTTCTTAAAGGAAGTCCCTGAACTCCCCTGAATGCAGTCTGGTTTCAAGCCTGCAAGATTGTCGGGTGATTATAGACAAGGGTGACTGTCAGTGAGGAGTGTGAGAGCCCGGACAGCAGGCGCCTCCGATCAGAGAGGGTCACAGAAAGCGATGCATGTGACAAGGTGGTCAACCCCGGAATGCTGGCCCTGGGAAGGGCAGGTGCAGAAAACCAGATGTGATTGTCATCGCCCTTCGGACTCAAATACATCATGTTATCTTGGTCCTTGTAGAGTAATCCGTGCTGGTTTCCCAAGACTGAAAATCTTCATAAAGATTGGGTTTCTCTCTTCATCTTTTATTGGTCTAAAAGCTCACCACAGGGCTCTCTTTAAGAAGTGCCACTTTTATCACTTCCGTCAGGGTCCTAATTGTAGCGTTTTCTCCCTCATTCCTTGTCCAGGCTGGATGATAGATGCAGAGAGTCGCCCCAAATTCCGCGAGTTGATCCTTGAATTCTCCAAAATGGCCCGAGACCCCCAGCGCTACCTTGTGATCCAGGTATGAGAGCTCAGTCTGCACGCCCCCTGGGAAAAATCCCTCCGGTGAGGGGCAGATGTCACTGTATTCTGGCAGAGGCCAGCGCGGTCACCCCACCACGTGGTTACATCCTCCGGGCCCTGGAGCAAACCTCGGCTGAGGTGCGGGCCAAATGTGAACACTGAGGAGTTCGTTTGCGGCGCCCCCCAGCTCATATGAGCTCTACGTCTGCACTGTGTCCCCACACAGTCGGCCACACTGCTTCACGTGTGACCCTGCATGTCAGCGAGTCAGAGCCAGTAATATATGCAAAACATATTGGTATGCAAATTACATATACTAAATACAGAATGGATGCATGGCACCTAAAGGTTCTGCTCAGCACCTGCATGTGTGTGCATGTGTGCACATGTGTGTGCACACACGTGTGCATGTGTGTGTATGTGTGAAGGGTGGGGTAGAAAGGTGGATTTTTTAGCCACCACCATGCAAGCAATTGTCCAGCAACGGCGGGGTGCCCTCCAATCCACCTCAATTCTGCCACCACCTGGAGACAGCCTCCCATCCCCACGGGTTAAGGGCTTGGGCTCCAAGACTGCCCCCGTCCCTTCAGCTGCCAATTGCAAATCTGGTGTCCCCTGTGCTGCTTCCAGAGGGCTGTAGGTCAGAGGCTCGCTCCTGGGGCGCTCCGTGGGTTCCATAAATGCGCTGGGGCGGCTCTCACAGCTCCGGGAACCCACTTACGCACTAGGTCCCTGGTGTAGTATAGGACGCAGCTGGGCACGATGCACGGGGCACGTAACGGGAAGGAAGGGGCTCGGTTTCCCAGCCCTCCCGAGGCACGCCGCTCTCCCCAAAGCTCCACGTGCTCCCCAGCCTGGAAGCGCCTGAACCCCTTGTGCGCTTTTGTGGAAGCTCCAGTGGAGGGGTGTGGGTGATTGACTCCCCCTGGCCGTGGGCGATGAGTCCCCCTCGGCCCCTCGGCCCCACACGACAGGAGACTAAAAGTTCCACCTCGTCAAGAGGTCGGTTCTCCTGGCAACCAGCCCCCAACCTGAGGCGCGGGTCTAAGGTCACCTCATTAACATAACAAAGGACACCTTCCTGGCTCTGGCACTAAGGAAATTCCAAGGGCCCTAGGCGCTTTGTGTCAGGAACCCACGTACTCGTGAGTCACCGCTGTCACAGCGCCTGGGAGCGTAGTACGTGCTGCGCCAGCACCGGGGCTTCGTCCTTCCTTTCCCCGCGGAGCTGCTGGCAGGTCTCAGGGTGCCCTTAGACGCTAAGGGGCGTCCCGTGTTCTGATTCCATGATGGGGAGCGGGGCGCAGCCGTACCTCAGACACGGGGGGCGGTGGGGAGCGGGGCGCAGCCGTACCTCAGACACGGGGGGTGGGTGCCGTAACTTCCCTCGGGGCCGTTCTGACGGTGCCGCGTCTCTGCACCAGGGCGACGAGAGAATGAACCTGCCCAGCCCAACGGACTCCAACTTCTACCGCGCCCTGATGGACGAGGAGGGCATGGAGGACGTCGTGGACGCCGACGAGTACCTCATCCCGCAGCAGGGCTTCTTCCACAGCCCGGCCACGTCCCGCACCCCGCTCCTGAGCTCCCTGGTGAGGACGCGCACTCGCCCCCAGGCCAAGTGCTCCCAGGGGGCCGAGTGCTCCCAGGCCGAGTGCCCCAGGGGGCCGAGTGCTCCCAGGCCAAGTGCTCCCAGGGGGCCGAGTGCTCCCAGGCCAAGTGCCCCAGGGGGCCGAGTGCTCCCAGGCCAAGTGCTCCCAGGCCAAGTGCCCCCAGGCCGAGTGCCCCAGGGGGCCGAGTGCTCCCAGGCCAAGTGCTCCCAGGGGTCCGAGTGCCCCCAGGCCAAGTGCTCGCAGGGGTCCGAGTGCCCCAGGGGGCCGAGTGCCCCCAGGCCGAGTGCTCGCAGGGGTCCGAGTGCCCCCAGGCCGAGTGCCCCAGGGGGGCGGGCTTTCGGAGAAGAGGAGACCTGTGGGGGGCACGCCAACGCAGGGAACTCCAGTTCACCAAGCGGCAGCGTCCGTGCCAGGGAGCATCGGCTCCGTGTGCTGGTGGTTGTAGCACGTGTGGCACCCTGAGCGTCGTCTTTGGAGGTTCCCTTAGGACCAGAAGTCAATCTGAGCTAAACCTAGTTTTTCTAAAGCTCATGGGTCCAGACGAAAATAAGCAGCTTTAACCCACGTCCCTAACCCTAATGTCACAGCCACGTGTGTGATGATCAGTATTTAATCGTTTGTTTCCACGTGGCAAACGTTGGGGGCGAGGCCGGGTCCCCGCCGCGAGTTAGCTCGGGGTGCACGCTGCAGCTCCGCGCACCACCAGCACGTGTTCTCGGGGCCGGCGGGAGTAGGTCCCACACAGCAGCGTCTCAGGTCACCGGCACCGTGGGGACTGGCAGGCGCTCGGACTTCACCAGTTGCCTGAGTTCCAGGGACGGCGTCTGTGTGTCCCCTGCGGGAGACGCCGCCACCATCCTGTGGGTGGGGGTGAGCACGTGCCGGCGTGCCCTTAACGACACCCGCTCCTTTTCAGAGTGCCACCAGCAGCAACCCGCCGGTGGCTTGCATCGACAGGAACGGGGTACGTACGGGCACCTCACGCCCCGCCATACCGTGTGCCCCGGCTCTCTCACATGGGGAACGCCCAGCTGGACCCGCGTGGTCTTGCTCCGCCTTCCCGTTGCATGGCCGCTTCCCTGCATGGCTCCTTGACCCCAGCTGCAGCCGCCCATGAGCCACCCCTCCCGCAGTATTTGTCGACAGCATATGTCGCTCAGGGACCTGCAGCAGCAGCTCCCCTGGCACTTTGTAGGAATTGCAAATTGTGGGGCCACCGCCCACACCTCCAAAGCAGGAGCTCTGCTGGTGCCGCCAGCCTCCCAGGTGGTGCTAATGTTGGTCCCAGGAAGCCTCAATCTCCCCCACAGACCCATAGAGAAGCCACCTGTGCCTACTTAACATTTAAATTTTCGTTCATTAAAATGTGGGCAAGAGCAGAGATGACAGCCCGTTTCTGCCCCTGTGGGCAGCACTAACTGGGGCCTTGGCATCTGCCCTGCGGCCCCTGGACCAGCAGTGTGGGTAGAGCCTGGTAGAGATGCCGAGTCTCCGTCCGCGTGGGGGCACATCTCAGAGGGGTTCTCTGCACCCGGGGGCCGAGCAGCGGCTGACCAGACTCATCTCTCCTCGTTGCCTCCGCAGCAGAGCTGCCCCATCCAGGAGGACGGCATCCTGCAGCGCTACAGCTCCGACCCCACAGGCGCCCTGGCCGAGGACAACATCAGTGACACCTTCCTCCCGGCCCCTGGTGAGTGGTGAGCTCTGGCAGCGGCCGTGGGCCTCCGCCTCCCCGTTGGCGGCGGCCAACCTGCGTGCCTTGGCGCCCGGGCCCCTTGCTTCCTTCGGGCCGGTCCCAAGGCGGGGGTCGTGGCAAATGTGCAGACACAGGAAGGAGGGGAGAGGCAGGGACATGCAGCACGACCGGGCACAGCGCGCAGGTCCTTGCGGAGCTGCAGTCGTGTCCGGGTGGCTCGCTGGAGGTTTGCCTTCGGGATGAATCGGCAGCCGTTTGAGAGCGGGAAGCAGAGACCTCTGGCGCAGCGTGTGCAGGCGTGTGCACGCGTGTGCCTGTGTCTGTGTGGGCGAGGGGGAGACCTTCGCTCCCCATTCTCTCCTGGCTCCGTTCTCGGCCCTCACCTCGTGTTTTCCTGATCGAAGCGCTACCTGCAGGCACTGCCAGCCCGCCCTCACACCCACACCCCGCAGGCTGTCCCCTGAGGCCCCTAAACGGGCGGAGGTCGGCTTGCCTGTTGCTTTGAGAAGCACGGACAAGACCACAACTTCCTGGGCAGCAGGAGCGCGGTGGCCGCCTCCCCTGACCCCTCTGTCATCAGGTGTCTCGGTGAAGCCCTGTCAGGGGCTCAGGAGGAGTCGTGGCGTTGTGCGCGGGCGACGCTTGGCTGATGGCCTCTGGTTTCTTTTGCATTTCAGAGTACATTAACCAGTTCGTTCCCAAGAGGCCCGCGGGCTCTGTCCAGAACCCCGTGTACCACAACCAGCCTCTAAACCCAGCGCCCGGCAGAGACCCTCACTACCAGAACCCCCACAGCAACGCCGTGGGCAACCCCGAGTATCTCAACACCACCCACCCGGCCCGGGCCGACGGGCCCGCCCTCTGGGCGCAGAACCACCAGATCAGCCTGGACAACCCTGACTACCAGCAGGACTTCTTCCCCAAGGACGCCAAGTCCAACGGCATCTTCAGGGGGCCTGCGGCTGAGAATGCAGAGTACCTGAGGGTGGCGCCACCGAACGCTGAGTTTATTGGCGCCTGACCAGGGTGGTCACACCTCCCCGCGTGATTCCAGACTCTGCAGCCCCGGGACCACACCACAGCCCCTCCCGTCCTGACAGCACGCCCCGTGAACCCCCGGACCTGAGGGCACGGGGGCTGGCTTTGCTCTGTCGGCCCATTTTTCCTCCAGGCAGTGCCCCCTACCTGGATGCACTTTGGGGAGTCCCAAGGCCATTCCTTTGTCTTCGGGCTGTGAGGCTCCCACAAAAAGCATCCAGAGACAGTGGTGTCCATCCGGGCCGCGGGACACCCTGCAGTGAGGTATATTTGAGAAAACAACTACACACATCACGTGTTTTATTGCTTGGGGACCTTTGGGTTTGTTCGTCATCATTACTGGGTTTGCTCCGAGTGGGTTTTTCCCCACGGAGGATCCAGGCCCACCTGTGACCGAGAAGCAAGGGCCAGTCTTCCAGCCGACACCCGATCCCGTGGGCTCTGCTTCCGGACTCTTCCACAGAGGGACAGTCACACACCAGCCGCCCTCCGTGGCTTAGCGCAGCACGTCGTGGCCGGGAAGCGAGGACGACAGGCCACTTGGAACCCTCCTGGGCAGGGAAGGGGCAGAGGGGAGGAGAGCTCCCCCTCAGACTGACCTTTAGGTAGACGTCACGTGGTACGCTCTGTCTCCTGGTGGACCAGAGTTTCTAATGACAAGTGTCAGACTTTCTTGTTGGTTTTCCATTCCACGGTTTTGAAACTCAACACGCTTCAGAAGAGACGGTACATCCGACAGGCACGCCCAGGTCAGCTCGTACTGGATGCATCGGCACCCTCACCCGTGGCCTTTAATGAAGACGGAAAGGCCAGGGGGCGGGCCTGGGTCCGGAGACTGCAAACTGTCCAACTGGTTTAGCCTCCCCCCGAAAAAGAGGCTCCTCACGGAGGGTCATTTTCTGTCTGCTTCACTCTAGAAGTTTTTGTTGTTGTTGTTTTTTTTTTTTTTTCACTCAAAGGGTACTTGGCTCCTCCCTGGTGAGCTGCCCCACAGCCCCTCGTTGCCCTTTGGAAATAAAAGGACCCTGCAACGATGCACACCCCACAGCCCCCCACCCCCCACTGCGGGCCCCTTCTGCAGGTGGAGGTGAAGGTGACCGCACACCCACGTGGTAAACGCGAACTCAAGTCTGAGAGTAATGACAAAGCCTTCACGACATCTACGGGGTATTACGGGAAAATACTTTTCTTTCTCTTAAACAGATGTCTCTCTACTTGGAGGACCCGGCTCGGTGGTAGGGCACCTGACTGGCGAAGGGCCACCCCTTGCAAACAGTGTTTTAAACGCTCTTCGCCAGCGCCCACCGCGCCGCTTTCAGCAAGGAGGAAACGTTTCGGGCGATCTTCTGGCCTGGGGAGGTGTTCGGCCACACAGGCACACAGTTTCCCTTTGTCTTTTCAATTATTGGCTTAGGGCCCCAGAGTTTTGTCACCACAATGCTTTGTCTCCATGGCAGCATCAGCTAGATTGCATTTCATTCCGTCACGTCCTGAAATACTCTTTCATACCTGTACCGGCCCGGCGCAGGTGGGTCCCAAAGGTGCGGAAATCAAACCTAATCCCCGATTCCCAAGAAACTCGCCCTGTAGCCTGAGGACGTGGACTCACAAATACTAACCTTCAAACGGTGGCACATGCCGACGAGACGTGTCAGCCCAGCCCTGCGACAGCGCAGAGCGGGAGTGCCGGCTTCCGCCTGGGGACCTGGGGCTCGTCAGGAAGGCTGCCCCAGAGAGGCGGGAAGGTGACCCAGGTCTGAGTCACCAGGGAAATAGGAAGCGCCCTCCCAGGACAGGGGACCCCAGCCAGGACGCCGGCCCGGGAGGGACACCCCGGCACGGAAGCGGAAAGGTGGAGCCCGGTCACCTGACCCTGCCGCCCCTTCAGTCCTGGGAATTCGCCGGCGCCTTCCCGAGGGCCCCAGCAGGGACTGAAAGGCGACGTGTTTAAGCACCCGAAATCTGAGGCCATTGTCGTTAAGCCACTTTCCTTAGCTGCTCACCTCAGAAGGTGGAGAACTCTTTCAGCTGTTCGTTCACATTCAACACGGGGAACCAGGATGACTCACATTCCGCGGCGCTTTGTCGGGGCAGGGGGCGGGCCAGGGAAGGCAACTGTCGCCGGTCGAATTGTAGCAATCAAAACCTAGTATTTTTGTAATTTGAACTATTTTACTACAACATAATAAAACAGCAAAACCGTTCGAGCTGTTTCTCCTCCTTTGTCTCTGAGTTTCCCTGCATAAAATCCAGGTGACAAGTGTCCCTGCCTGGAAGGTGCTGTTTCCTGAAGTGTCCTCCCCGCGTCTGCCCCGGGCGGGGGCCGGGGCGGTCAGGATGGGGCCCCGAGCCCCTGCACTCCCCTGTCGTGGCCCTGACTGGCCAGATGCCGCAGCTTTCCCTCTGTCCCGTGGGCCCCTCCTCGATGACACGGGGCTCTGAGACCCCCCCGGGGAGTCTGTCCATCTGCTGTCTGTCCCCACGTCGGTCCCCGGAGCCTGACCCGTGGCCCAGCCCCAGATCGGGGCTCAGGAAGCAGCTCGGGAGAAGGTGAGAACTGGGAGCTGATGTTCGCAGTGGGAGTCCCTGTCATCCAACCCTGGACAATGCGTCTGGCACCTCGGGAAGTAAAACGGAGGTGACTTGTCCAAGCTCTGAGTTTGCTGAGTCCAGGCTGTCACTGGTTTTACACCTGGGAGCACTGAAGGGGCGTCCTGGTGCACCCCAGTTGGTAACAAGACTCAGGTGTTTGTCGAACGTCCCTAATTTTCCGTGTTAGCCACCCCCCCACCCCAAACCGCACACGCAAAGGAGCCATGAACTGCACAGGGACGAGGGCGCTGGCATCCAGCTTGGCTGCCCCGGGACCCTCCTAGGTCCTGACCCAAACAATTCTGAGTAGATTTGTCTCAGGCGCCGCCTAGCCCACTTTGGGAAGCACAGGTGCAAAGGCGAGGCCCCGCCTGGGGACACCTGGCCTCAGCGATGGCCTCCCCGTGCAGAACCCCCTCACCGCAGGCCTCGGGGTGCACGGCAGAGCTGTTGGGTTGTGTGCCTCCAAGTTCTCACGCTCGCTGCCCACTGCAGTCACCTGGTGAGCTTAAACAGGAGGGGGCTGGGAGCCCCTCCGACTACATCACCGGAAGGTTGGTGGCTCCCCGTGTGACTGACGGAGAAGCAGAGCTGAAACCCTTATCCCTAAGGTCCCCCTCAGTGGTACAAGCGTACCTAAGCGTCTGTACCACGTCCCCAAGTCGGGACAGAATAAAACACAGCGTGTAGTAGCTTCCCAGAGGCAGTGGACCGAGCAATTTGCAGTCCCTGATATACCTGAGATGTGGCCCTTAGCGGCCAATTCCAAAAGCCTCTAATTGCTTGTCACCAGCAGCTGACTTATCCTGGCAGTAGCAGGTACCCAGATCTGCGCCTCGATGAAGCCCTGGGACTGTTTGCATCTCCAGGAAGTGAGTGGGACACTCCGTCTCCTCTGCCAGTGAAGGAGCTGCTCACTCAGAGGGACAGCTGTCGTCTTGTCCTTGGGGTCTGCTATGCATTTCCTGCCTTTTCCTACCACCCGGGTCGTGCTCTGTTTATTTCCTCGTCTGAGAGCGGTAAAACCTACCTGACCGGAAACCCCGGGCTCCATCCCCCCACACCTGCCGCACCAGGGGCCTGCTCGTTCATATACGCTTTGGGACTGAACAGCCAAGACACATTCAGGATTTTTTTTTTAACATAAATCTATTTTTGTAACTTTTTTGAGGACTATTAGCCTCTTACGTAGCCCTGCATTTTGTAAGATGTATGTTTAGGAAAACTCATTTTTCTACTAAAGGAAACAGTTCCCCTTAGAAAGATGGCGAGAGAACCCACGTTTGAAACTGATCTCTTGGTTTAAAGGGGTTTCATTGTAGCAAGAGGCACGTCTCTTCTGTGTCTTGTAAAAAGGACGACATGGCAGAACTGCGCCTAGATGGTTATCCTGATGAAGAGGAGAGTCGTAGCTTTCTATGTGTAAGACGAGAAAAGGCGGAAAGCACATGTGGCTTAGCAGGTCCCATCGAATCTGTCCGGGGCAGTGATCTGGAGGAAAATTAGTCTGTTGTCACTAACGGGCCTCCTGCATACTGTATCCTCGCACCTGCCAGGACGGCCCTGGAAACGTCAGGAAAGCAGTGACGTAGCATTCTGTTGGCTTATACAGACTAAGCTGACTTAGATGCCAACCACTTTGTACATTTACAGCTGACATGCACTACCAGTGTAAACTAGAAAACCTCAGAGCCCTAGGTATGATCAGCACCTTGGGGTCACTATACTGATGAAGGCCCCCAGCGGGCGGGCCGGCCTGAGTGGCAGCCTCGGGGCTGGGTTCTCAGCCGCTGCTGGGCCGTGAAATCACCTGGGCAGCTCCGGCAAACCTCTAGGGGTGAATCCCAGGATTTGCCCATTTTGAAAGCTCCTAAAGCCATCCCGATGTACAGACAGGGTTCAGAACCGGGGCCTAGGGGCCAGCCATAGGTGTGTGCCCTTGCAGGCGAGTTCTGCTGATGGACGCACCTCAGGACTGAGACGACAGCAAGCCACAAAGACCTCGGCAGCCACCGCCCAGCACCAGGGACCTGAAGGAACACAAGTTCCAGGACAGTGGCCCAAGCGCTGGCAGGGAAGGGGCCGGACCGGTCACTGAATACAGGACAGACACCTTTCTCCATTTCCTCTGGACTGGTCGTAAAATAAAAATCCTGTGCGTCCCTGCAGCTTGTGCAACCCCTTGTTGACCTCCCTCTAGTAACCTTTACTTCCCAGGGTGGAAGGAAACATCAACTTAGGGGTGACATTCGAAGGGTAGACGTCAAGAGGATTGCGTAAGTGTTTGGATGACTGGTATGCAGAGCCCAACAAGGGCAGTCTTGCTTTAAGAAACACTCATTATATGTTTTCATAAATTATACCGGGGATAAAAACCAGCTATTAGTATTGTTTTGTCCTCCGTGTGTGACCGCACAACCCCGGAATGCAAGTGTGTCCTCTCTGGACTGCCAGCACAAGTCCCAGGCGTCCCCACCCGGCCACCTGGCAGGTACAGCTACGAGGGAAAACTTAAATCTGCAGGAGGTCAGGACGGTCTCCTGTCCGTCACAGGAAAAGCAGAGGCACGCGGGGCTGGCCCTCGTACATGTTTATGTGCATTTACTTATTTTCTTCTTAAAAGAAAACCTTTTGACCAAACTCGGCTACAAAGTGATCTTGCTGTGTCACATGATCTCTTGGGAACGAAGAGCTCCTATGGACGAGAGGTGACAATGCGACCGAAAGCTGAGCCGACAGCGATGTCGTTTTGCAGCTTGTAGGAGCAGCTACGTGAGAGCGCTGTCTGCACAAACGCAGGGCAGGCCTCCCGCGGGGTGTCGCCTTTGGGGGGGACCTGCTGCCCGCGGACCACGCCCCGAGCCCTCAGACGTGCATCGTTCGCAGCTCTTTCCTCAGAGGGGCCTGCGGGAGCTCAGCACTGATGTTACCCACCGTCTCCGACCCCCCAGGCACCCCACACCCGCTCACACGCCCCTGGGACCCCTCCTTCCCCGCGTCCCCCCAGATTCCCCTCCGCACAGCCATAGGGACTTCCCGGAGGCTGGACACAGCATCCACGGGAAGCGAGGTGCGGGGTCCCCGGAACGCCGGAGCGAAGGGGAGCGGGGTTCGGCCGAGGAACTGCACCCGCCTGACAGGCCCGGGGCTTGGGGTGGGCCCCTCCCTCCGCGCCCCTGCTTGCTTCTGGGCTTCTTATAATGACTATGTGTTGCTTTGACAACTGTGTTGGGACAAAACTTAATGTGTGTGAGTTCATAGTCATTCCCCTCCCTCCGATCACAGCAAAGCATTTAGCAGTTTCTTGTGTTAATTTTCTCTTCTTCCTGATCTCTCTCTGGGAAAGCGTCCCCTGGGAAAGCCACCGGAGGCGCCGCGGGTGGCCGGAGGGTGTGGCGCGTGTGCAGGGGCAGCGGGCGCTGAGTGCTTGGGTTGTGGGATGACTCAGGACGGACACACAGGGTCTCAGGAAAGCAGCCCCCCCCCCCCCGAGTGACTGCGCCTGAGTCAGCTCGGGTGGCCCTAAGAAAACACCACACACGGGTGGCTTGAACAACAGACATTTATTTCTCACGTTTCTGGCAGCTGAGAAGTCAAGGTCAAGGTGCTGACGGATTCAGTGTCTGGTGAGAACCTCCTGCGGGCCGCGGAGAGCCACCTTCTCCCTGTGTCCTCCTCCTCACAGAGCAGAGAGAGCATACGAGCTCTCTGGTGTCTCTTCCTCTGAGGACACAGATCCCGTCACAAGGGCCCCACCCATGGGACCTCACTGACCTGCCTCTGATCACCTCCCAAAGGCCCCACCTCCAAATACTGTCACATTGGGGGTTAGGTCATCAACATGTGAGTGGGGCTGAAGGGACACAAACATTCAGGCTGCAACAGAAAGGCTTCTTTATCTCGAGGTGCAAGAGACTCGGGGAGACTGAGAGCTGTGTACTGTGCAGTGCACGTGGGAGCCAACTATCACCTGGAATTTCTGTTCGGATTCTGTGTGCAGGTCTCAGCCACTACGGCGCAAAGTTTCCCTACGTAACATTTTAAAGCTTAAGAAGGCAAACGACGTTTTTAAGTCTGTCGGCCACCAGCAACAGAAAACTTGGGAATGTGTTTTTAAAGGTAAGTTAGAGCAGGAGGGTTAGGAAGGTTCTCCCTAAACACATTCACTGTAAGCAGCCCGTTGGGAAGCCAGTCCCATTCCACAGAGAACCTAGCCCAAACCCACTGCATGCAATTCGTACCTTCTCTCCTACCCTTCCAGAATTGTGCTACTTCTGTGCTCTCCTTGGGAGGATCGAGACAATAGTTACTTAAGGTATTTTCTACAGGGCTGAATTCTTTCTCACTAGGTGCCTTAGTCGAAGAAGGCCTGTTGACATTCCAGAAGAAAGAATGGTACCAAACGTCACCCATGGCATTAACCAAAAGGAAGACGCTCAGTGGTTCGGGAAAGTGCTGATTCATACAAGAATTGCTCACAGAAACACTAATAATCGATAATATGTATTAATTTTTTAATACATTGTGCTGAATGCACATCTACATTATGAGAGAGAAATTATTTTCCCACTTTACAGATGAAGAAAGACTTAAATGCAGTATGACACTGCCGTTTGGGACATACAGAGCATCATGTCAACCTTGCTGGGGACCAGAGTCCACATAGCTGGGGTATCTCCCGGCAGTCAGTTACCTCACTGCCTGGGCTCCAAACGCAAAGTAAAACCAGTCAGCTCTGAGATAAGAGGTTCCGGCCCCCGGGGATTACACAGACCCACACAGAGTGTTAAACCAGCATGTGAAGTTGCTCAATTCACCACAACGAACATTCGCTGACCCTCTCTATGCTGATATAGGTGCTGAGCACTGTGAAAAACCAAGCTAGCATCCAAAATAAATAAGCTGGACACATGCACACATGCACATGTGCCCATGCAAACACACACATGCATGGACACACATGCACACATGTGCACACATATACATGTGCATGCACGTACACATGCATACACATGCACATACACACATATACACACATGCACATGCGCACATGTGTATGCACACACGCATGCACACGCGTGTACATACACACCCATGCAGCCACGCGCACACACATGCATGCATACACATGCATGCACACACCATGTGTGCAGACATGCACACACATACACACATGCACATATGCACATATGCATGCACACACATGTGGACGTGCACACACACATGAACACACATGCACGTCCATGCACACACACATGCACACACATACACACATGCGCATACGCACATATGCATACACACATGTGGATATGCACACACACACGAATACACATGCACACTCATGCACACACACATGCACACACATGCACATATGCACATATGCATACACACATGTGGACGTACACACACGTGAACGCACATGCACATGCACACACATGCACACACACATGCACGCACACACATGTGCACACACACACACCAGGAAGCTGGCCAGGAGCCACGTGCAGGGACCCATGCCCGCTCGGCGGCCAGAGCCTCCTTCTGACAGCAGCAGTGCTTACAGCCAAGCCGAAGTCATCCAACCTGGTAAACAGCAAGCAAATAACCGAAAAAAGCCAATATGAGGCTAAGATAATATTCTTTAGTATGCAAAGTGCAGACAGACCCGAGCATGGAAGTACAGAAGCAGGGCATGCCTTGAAAAAAATAAAAGATCTCCTTAACGGAAAAAGTGGATTCAAATCAATTCTCGTTTGTCGCTCTGGCAGAGACTTCTAGAGGCCCTGCCCGATGCGCCTCCTGCTTTTGGCATGGGGGAGAGCGCACTGCCCTGTCCCCAGGAGGCAGATGGGCCATGCGACTTGCTCTGGCCATCAGGCTGTGAAGGAAGTGACTGACAAAACCTCCAGGACAAAGCACCACGTTAGCGGAGGAAACCGCCCAGCACACGCCACAGACAAGCCCCGGCGATGGCGGCAGCCAGTGTGGAGGTGGACACGGAGTCCACGGAAGGCCCCGGGGCACAGCTGGCCTGCGTTTTGCTGGTTATGCTCCTTTATCATGTTTACACGAATTCGTCTCTTTTGAAAAAACATATATGTATATGATGGTAATGATTTTTGTTTTGATGGGGAGAGGTAGTTACTCTTTCTTATTCTGTAGCTTGCTCTTTTCCCTCGGGAATGTGTTTTGGGGACCTCTCTCTTTTTTATGGCACAGAAATCCAGTTTATTCTATGTAACTATTGCATAGTACTCCACAGTGTGACCACAGCTTTTTGTTAAAGCAGCTATCTTCCTGCCGATAGTTGGTTTCCACTCTTTCACTGTAATAAGCCACTTTGCAATGGGCATGATTTGATATGCCGTCCTGTGTGGCCCTGGGCCAGACGTGCTCTCTCTCTCTCTCGCCCTCCCTCTCCCCCTCTCTCTCTCTCTCCCTCCCTCTCCCTCTCTCTCTCTCCCTCCCTCTCCCTCTCTCTCTTCCTCCCTCCCTCTCCC
>PVJL010002890.1:0-104173 GCA_004026885.1 Lyroderma lyra
TGGATATTCTTTTAATGTTTCATCATCAAGTCAGATATTCACTATAGATTTCTGTCAAATACTTTTTTATACACACACATTTTCTTTTTCTTTTCTGTCAAATAGTTTTTATCATGTTAAGTACATTTTTTTTTCTCTTCCTTGCTTGCCAAGTACTGTATGGTTCTCTCCATTTCCCAAGGCCATGGTGAACATGCCCAAACCTACTCTGCCCTTCCTCTCTGCTAATCCTTCCCTCGTGTTTTCTGCTATGATGTTTTTGAAATCTTTCAAGACTCCTCTCCAATATTCTTCATTCTCTACCAAGCCTTCCTTGACCCACTCCCTGTGCACCTCTCTCATTCTTCCATTGCCTACTTTGTTGCTCTTTTTGGTATATCCTTCTACCCATAAGACTGCAAAGCTGAGGTCTTTAACTATTCTTTGGGTACCAAATATTAAAGCTGACATGTATGGAGTCATGTATGATCAATTAAAACTCTTTTAATAAAAGAAAAAAATGTAACAGTCATTGAAGAGTTTTCTGTGAATAATACAACAGGTAGGTGATAACCTTGATTTGAATAATACTTTATTATTTCTTAGAATTTCTTTCTCTATTTCTTAGAATTCCTTAGAATTATGTTTTCAATTTCTAGCATTTGGTTCATTGTTTTGTTTCTAAAAGCAGATGTTGGAACATGGCCCACCAAAAATATGCCAACTATTGAAGAGGAAGGAAAAAATTACAAAAAAGTTATAATATCTTTTGATGGTTGTCAAGGCATAGGAGAATAAAAATTATTCTTGAATTTTTTATTTTATTTTACAAGAAAATTCATTTACCTTTTTCACATGCAGGGAATAACCATTCGACCCCTGGTGGAATTTCTTGATGTTAAGAGGGCCAATAAGAAACAGCAAGCTGTCAGTGAAGAAATCCATTCTCGGGTAGGTTTTCATGTACTATAACAGTTTACATGATAAAAGGAAAAATGTTGGAGTTAGTCAAACACCGATATATGATGGTGCTCATTTCCTGAAGAAGGGGGAACTGGCAGAAGGAAAATGGAGGGAGGGCTGAGAAAGGCATGGGTTGGGGGTTTAGAATGAATGTAGCCCCGCAGTGGCTTCTCCAAGTTAGCCTGCTGAACTCAGGAGTACAGGGACAAGGACACCCTGCTCATTACTTCCTTCAACCTGGAAATGTTCCTAATGGAAAATTATGACCACATTTCATATTTTCCATAATTATGCATAAACTATTATGAGAAAAATAATCTAATATTCACTTAATATCAATGTGACAAACATCTCATCAGTTTTTTGAAGATTAATTATTGTTTTATTGCTTTCTAAAACTATTAGAGCTTTTGAAATTTAGGCATGATCTAAGTAGAGTGGAAGTTACTGATCTCGGTAAAAATTAATCAATGAGCCTGCCTTTTTTGTTTTAGTTTTTTGATCACGTGAAGACTGGGATTGAAGATGTTTGTGGACATTGGGGTCACAACTTTTGGAGAGACAAGTAAGAAGGCCTGATGTCATCATATTATGAAGTGGCTCAGTTCACTCTGGAAGCATGACTTTCTAGCTTGAGTTGTTTTTCAGTGTTGTGAATGTTTCCTGTGCTGTGCCATAGTGTGTTCTTTCATATAAAGTTCAGCTATAACAGAAACCTGGAACAATAGTGGCTTTAATGTGATAGAGACCTTACGTAAATAGCCAGAGGTAGGCAGTGTGCATTTAATAGACAAGTTCTGCTCCACAGGCTCCTAGTGGTCCCCAGACCCTTCTATCCAGTTGATTCCACTAACAACTTTCATTTCCAACATTTTTTTAGACCAAAATGGCTGGTCCAGCATTAGTTTTCATGTGCATCTTCCAGGCTGCATGTAGGAAAAAAGAAAATGAAGAGACCAAGACTATGTACTGGTTTCCTCCTAACCAAAGTTATCAGAAGTTTCTACATAATTGCTCCAGTCACATCACATGGCCTCGTGTTTATATGGCCAGAACTAAGTCATGTGGACATTTTTCACTGTGAGGGAGACTGAGGAATGCAGTATTTGGTTGAAAACTGAGGATGCTATTACTATTTGTTATCTCACGTGTGCTGAAGGTCTTCAGAACATCTTTGAATATAGAGAGACTAACAGAAATAAGAAATACTTATTCAGAGCACCTGAGGATATAATGAAATTAACAGAAATAAGAAATACTTTTAAAGCTACAGTTTTCTGAAAGATTGTGTGCACTTACATAAATGTGTATCTATCTACCTATTTTTTTTTTTTAAACTTTAGAGTCTCTGCGGTGGATAAATATGATTCCTTGTCTTTTCAAGGATTTTATAGTTGAAGTGCAAAAAGGTAGACTAACCAGGCAGAATCATTGGTTAGGAAAGACTTCTGAAGGAAGTAGCATTTCAGCTGGTCACTAAAGACAAATGGACAGGTTCTAAGTTGTAGTTTGTGGACGCCTCTTGCCTTCCTGCCTTGTTTTTTCTAACTTGCAAACAGTCCACCCTGCCCCATACTAATTAACATGAAGTTGACCACCCTACCAATATATGTAATTTAACATAAGGGGATTTTTAAGTGCTTACTGTTTGCTCAAATGTTCTGGCATAATATTGGACTACATGAGAAGTATATGCTATAGACTCAGGCCTTAAAAATTCTGCAGTATAGTAAAGGCTACAAAACAGTCACACAGTGAATAGGGGTGTGTGTGCATGTGTGTATGATATGATTCAGTCATAAAAGGAATTGTGGAGACTTTAAGTGCTAGAACAGCCTTTATCAATGTAGAAAGTCCTCATGGACCTAGCCTTACTTCATGATTGAAGGAAAAATATTTTACTGGTAAGAAGAGAGTGCCCATTTAGCCACATGGGGGCACAAAGTAATACAACAAAGCAAACTAAAATGTCCATTGTAAAAATACAAAAACAATGGCCATTCATACTGGGCAGTAGTCACTGTTTTGAAGGCAGGAAGTAGAACAGAGAACCCTAACCATCTGTCTTGTGACTTTCTACACTGCCTTGCTTTACATCCCTGGGAACTTCCTATTACTGATCCTAGTGAGTGCCAAGCCAGTGATACAGACTTCTCTGCCTCCTGTCTCCATATTCCATAGCCATGACTGTTTCCCACCTACCTTCTTCCTTTCAACCCAACCACTTTTCTGCCTCCTCTAGCATCCTGCCAGTTCTTGCCTGAAGTGACAAGTGACAGTAACCCAGAAGACTTTGTTCCTTTTCAAAAGTGAAGATCAGGCTACAGATTTATACCACTCTTCTGCCTCCCAAATGGAGGGAAAAGTAGGTGTGAGTAGGTATGGGAATCAGGTCAGCAGTCCCTGGGGCAGTGTTAGAAGAAGGAAGAGATGAGCCCTGTGATCACGTAGGTTTTGTCTGGAACTCACGTAAAGGAATACCAAAGTCTGGCTACATCTTATCTTTCTGGAAGAGGTACTTTATCTCTGAGTTCATGAGTTTGTCCCAGGCAAACATGTGCAAACTGCCAGGCTAATTGGACTCTAAGTACTAAGGATGGCAGGGGCAACTTTAATTCATGCCTGAAATGTAATATTGTTACATTTTTCTCTGTAGTGTATGAGCTTCATTTAACAATTTTATGAACTCTTATGCATTTCCATGCACAATGTTTTCCAGGTAAGTTTCTAATAATTTTTTGGATTCTCAGGTTCACTGTATATTACAGGTAGTGCAGGAAAGTGGGTACGGAGAGGTTTGGTGCTGACACAGATCATTTTTAACATTAGTTCTGCTCAGATTCTATCTCTGGTATGTACATAGTTGTTGATATACTAAAGAACATAAAAAGAAGAGATTGTTTTAGATAAGTTAGGTATCTTCCCCTTCCCTCTAGCCTTATGCTGTGGATTCCTGGTGTTCCTACCAAAGAATTTTTAAGCATTCAACCATTTGAGAATGAAATGAAAGGGTAATGCATAGGGAAGCTTCTCAGACTTGGCAAAAGGAGTCAAATGATGGAGAAAGAAACTGCCTACATGTAGCTTGGCAGAGGAATAAAAGGTGTAGGAACAAAGCAAAGAAAGAAAAGGCGCAGTTCCTGTGCTAAATAGATCAGATGTCATTGTCCTTAATGTTTAGTCCTTTGTTTTCCTCTCGTGAAAAGCTAAAACAATAATAATAATAAAAGAAGTTTAAAAAGACATGTTGCTGCCAGGAGTCCCACTTAATGGGCCTAAAGTTGAAATTCAAACTCATAAACTTAGAAAAAAGTAGGCCCAGTGTTTAGTGCAGAGGTGCGTCAGAAACAATGCACTTTAGGGATGGCTCTATTTAATTATTCACAGCCCTCCAGTATTGAGAACAAAGGACTAGCCCCAAGAACCTGGGTTAACATTGTTTCCTCTCAAAGCACAGGTGTATCTATAAATCTCCTTTGGCTTATAGTGATCACTGTAATAAATTCCTTTCTTTCTCAACAGATACTTATTACATGCTGTTTTGTATTGGCATAATGTTACATAACAAACCACCCCAAAAGTGAGCTGGTCAAAACAAATCACTTATTATTAAAGTACATGAGTTAAGAGGCTGAGGGTCAACTAATCTGGACTGGCTTGGCTGATCTGGGCTGGCTCATGCTTCAGTGGGGTGCTTGGTTGTCAGCTGATCCTGGCTGGCCTTCTCTGTGACTGGGATGACTTAACTCTCCTTCATGTGGCATTCGTCTTTGTCCTAGTGCTAATGAGCCACTCCATGCATATCCTTCTCATAGTAATTATGGAAGCACAAGAGGCAAGTTTTAATGAACATGCCCATTTTAAACCTCTATTTACATCATCATGTCTGCTGCTAGTACATTGGCCAAAGCAAGTGGCATTATTGAGCCAAGTGGCAAGAAGCATGACAGGGCAGGCCATCTAGGCCATTGTGGAAAGAAGGTGCCAAGTAATATGGCAGAGGATGTGGATACAGGGAGGAATGAGGCCCAAATACTCCATTCTACCATATGTGCTGTTCTGTGCACTGGTGATACAGGAAAACAGACCTCTGCCCATATAGATTATTCTAGTGCTGGGAAAAAGAAAATAAGGTAAGTCATGAATTAATAGCATGTTAGAAAATGGTAAGTGCTATGGGAAAAAAATGTATCCTTGAAATTAACAGGAAGTTTGATGGGGGATGGTGTGCAATTCTAATGGGATGGATAAGAGATGCTCTTTTAGAAAAATGACTATTGAGGAAAGACTTAAAGGTAGGTTGACCACATGCCATTTTAAATGAGACAGAAAACAATGGTACTGTCCTGTTTTGAATGGTACATATGGTCAGCCTACTAACACCTTGAATTTAGCCCAGTGAGACTAGGCTGACCATATGTATCATTTGAAATAGGACAGTACCATTTTCTGTCCTGTTTAATATGGTACATATGAGAATGAGCCCAGCAGGTATGTTGGAGGAGTGTTCCTAGTAGAAGGAACAGTAAATATAAAGGCCCAGAAGGAAGAGCACAGCTGGCAAGTTTCCAGGACGAAAGGACACCAGTGAGACTGGACCGGAGTGAGAGGAGCACAGTGCTGAGATGCGCACCTCCAACTTGTGTAGGGCCTCCAGCTCGTTGCACTTTTACCTGAAGTGAGTTGCAGAGGAGTCATGTTGTTTGACTTACATTTTAACAGGATCATGCAGACTCCTGTGTCAAGGATAGGCTATAGGAATGCAGTGGCGGAAGCATGGAAACCATTAGGTACCCAATGTAAGAATACATTGAGAAATGATAATGTACAAGGCTGGTGGCAGGAGAAGTGATGAGAAATGATTGGATGTTTTATATATCTTGATGGTGGAACTATAGGAATTGTTGATATGGTGGGTAGAGAGTATTAGTTTGCTAGATCTGTTATAACAAAGTACCACAGGTTGAGTGGCTTAAACAACAGAATTTTATGTTCTCAGCCTAGAGAGGCTAGAAGTCCAAGATCAAAGTGTCGGTAGATGTGGTTTCTTCTGAGGGCCCTTAGCTTGTAGACAGCCTCCTGTTCCTGTCTCTTCATGTCATCTTTCCTCTGTATGTGTTTGTCCAAATTTCCCTCTTTTTATACAGACACCAGTTCTATTGGATTCAGGCCCACCTGAATGATCTTATTTTCACTTAATCACCTATGTAAAGACCCTGTCTCCAAACACGGTCACATTCTGAGGTACTGGGGTTTTGGCTTCAACATGAGAATTTTTAGACAGACATAATTCAGGCCATAACATGGAATACAAGAGAAGGAAAAGCATCAAAGATGACATCAGGGTTTTTTGTCCAGATAGAGTTGTCATTAACTGAAAAGGGAAGTATTGTAGAATATTAGTTCAGTTTGAGCATGTTAAGTTTTAGATGTCTACTAAGGTATCCAAATGGAGATGTTGAGTAGGCAGCTGAATAGTCATTTCTGGGGTTTGGGAGAGAGGATGGGAGTTAGAGATACAAATTTTGGAGTCATTGATATAGAAATGCTATTAAAATCCATGAGACTGGTCATGATCACTAGGGAAGTGAGTGGAGGTAGAGAAGAAGACAAAGGGGCACTCCTACACGAAGAGGGCAGAAAGAAAAATAACCAACAAAAGTGGCTGAGAAAGAGGTAGGCGGGAACCCTGAAGAGTGTGGTCCTTTAAGCAGGAGAAATCAGAAAAGGCGAGGACTAATAATCGGCCATTGGGTTTTTATTGTGGTAGGTCACTGATGACCTCAGTATGAGTTGTTTGAACAAGAGTGTTGGAGGCAAAAGCCTGATTTGTGACTGTTCAAGAGAGAATTAGAAGAAAGAGAGAGTATTAACACTGTTAAGTAATTTTGCTGAAAGGGAAGCAGAGAAATAGAAAATATAGAAATATATGTATTTTAATCTATATTTAGTGAATATTAGATATATGTATGACATGTATATACACACACACAAACATACAGTGGGTGCCCAAAAATATATATACACATTTTAAGAAAGAAAAAAACTGTATTAAAATTGTAGTAATATATACTGATAGGAAGAGATGAATACAGTTGACTTCTGTGGTTACAAGTGGTACTCGAAGTGGTTACCATTAACATCCAGACATTTCTGAGTGTGGTGAACTACTGCTTGAGCAACACTGACCAAAGTGTCCACTTGTATTACTGCACGTGCCATTTCAATTTCTTCCTGAAGTACCACCAGTGTAGCTAATTTTTTATGGTACAACACATCCTTTAAGGTCCCCTATACTCACACCTCCATTGTCATTGTACTTCTATAATGTTCTTAAATTTCAAATACCACTACAAAATGGTCATGCACTCCTTGAACAACAACTGTGCTTTTGCCATTTTCTTTGTCCTGCCTGTCACATGGTGATGCTAGCATTCATTTGGTTAATGACATCTTTTGAGTGAACATCATTGCTATTGTAATTCAATTCAACTTGAAAAAAGTAATACATAGATAACATTTCTTATGTGTACACCTTTTTTTGGCACATCTATATATACACATACGTATGTGTATATGTATACACACACATGCAAACATATACATATATATACACACATATATAAGGAGGGATCCTAAAGAAACTAGAATAATCTTCTGAAGGGTGGGCCCTTTTTAGTGCAGGCTTCCCCCACTAGGTGAGTGTACCAGCTGCCGTTGTTATGAGAGGCTACATTTGGCTGCAGTGAATTTTTTTAGAGACTTTCAACACATTTGCCCATTTCATGATGGGTGATTTACATGAACAATATGTGGCATGACAACGCATTTACCTACACTGAGCTGAGTTTTCATCGGTTTTTGACCAAAACACAGCATGACCCCCATGCCCCACCATCCCTATTCACTTGATCTCACCCTGAGTAACTTTTTTTGTTGTTTCCCTGGATGAAAAAAGTCTTTAAAGGAAAACATTTTGCCAGTTTGGAAGAGGTGAAACAAAAAACCACATAAGTACTAAAAGGCATCAAAATCTATGAGTTCAAAAACTGAGCAGTGGAAAAAGTGTCTCAATAGGTGTATTGCATCAAACAGAGAGTACTTTGAAGGTGACTGAAATTTAAACATGTAAGAATAAATACACAATTTTTTATACATAAATTCTGAGATTTTGGGGTTCCCCCATATACACATACACACACATACGTACACATATTTTATATGCATATATATTCAGATTTGCACATATAAAATACATATAATGATCAGACTGGCTACATAGTGTTACTACGTTTTTTTCCCTGGGAATAGTGGAAATGATTTTATTACTGAAAACAGGTTTTTCTTAGTGTAGTATTGATTAATTGACACTTTTATTGTTTTTATTTCCAGGTTTAAGAAGTTTGATGACAAATACCTGCGGAAGCTTTTGATTAGGGAAAACCAACCCAAGTCAAGCATTGTGTCTTTATATAAAAAGCTTGAAATAAAACATGCCATTGAGATGGCAGAGACTGGGATGATAAGTACTGTCCCTTCTTTTGCATCTCTAAAGTAAGTACTGTTTTGCAAATAAAAGTTAGTATTGCTAAGTATGTTTTTATAGTTTTTCGAAACTGGTAATAATAACAAATTTGACCAATGTCTTAGAGAGATATCTTATGAGATTCTGGCTAAATTGTGAAAGCCTAGAAATGTTTACTTTATGCTATGTTACGTTATGTCATGTCATGTCACATCATATGTTGTTTTAGAATCGACTAATCAGAGAATACTTTGTCATGTTTAAGATGCTTATGCCTTTATTATATTTGTTTTGAGCAATTCAGTGCTTTTTGAAGGTAAATTAAAATCTGTTATGCAAGACCACTAAAACCAGAATCTGATATTAGGAAGCAGATATAGCTAACTTTATAAATTCTTCAGATGTTTCTTATATGCAGCCAGGATTAAAATCCACTGACCTAATCTATCGCCTTAATTTTAAATGTACAGAAATGATTTGTGAAGTAATTTACCCAAAATCTTATAGCAAAGCTATAGTAGAAGAGAAGATGCTCAGTTAGTGAATATGGTTATGTCATGTAAGAAATATTTCTTTTCTATCACAAAAATGACAGAAATTACAGGTTCTGCTGGTTTCTTCCTTCACTGATGAGATGAACTCATTCAAACTAAATGTCACCTAATTAAAATACTATCCTTGGGAGAGTTGGAATGACAGAGTAAGCTCCCAATCATACCCAACCATATAAACTATGATTTTTACTAGGACTCTAAGTCCCCTATAAAATTTATGGAGGTTTATACAATCCAAAATAAAAATAAATAGTGATCAGAATGATTTGGAGGTAAAGGCATTATATCATGTTATAAACAGTAGTGGATTGAGCAGAATGGGTGATTTATAGTCCCACTCTGCAAATAACTCTGTGTGACTTTAAACTGGTCTATTTATTTCCCTGAGTTGTTGTTGTTGTTGTTGTTTTTAAGTAGAAAATGGAGCTAGACTTGATCCTTAAGATTTTCTCTAGCTTTGTAATTTCATTATCTTTCTTATTCAGTATTCCATTTGCAGTTGAAGCAAGGAATAATTCAATTATCCAGCTTCTCAGAGAGTCATTGTCTGTGATCACAGAAGAAAGAAATCTCAGTTTTACTTTTTGTTCACAGTTCATTTTGAAGCTGGTAGTAAGCAGAGTAAAGGCAAATGTTTAGGGTTAAGGAACTGGGTAACAAAATTAATAGCTATCTATATAATTGGATGAATGAGTGCCATATTGATCATTCCAACTCTCTCTGGAGGTAAGTAGAAGCAAAAAGGGAGACAGATAATAAGGAGTTGTATTTCTGGCAATAACAGACTGAGTGTTACAGACCAAACTATCTTCTGAGAACAAAAAGAAATAGTACAAAATATATTTTAATAATTTGCTTGAAAATTGGAGAGTACATGTGCTGTAAGAAATATTTTTAGCCAAAAGTCAATAGAAGAGGAAAATCCAAGAAGATGGATCTGGCATTTGGTGCTATTTTCTCCCTGGATTACCAAAAAGATGTCTGACACTCTAAAAACTAGAATAGAGATTTTGACAGACTGATTGGTCTTAGAAAATAAAATTGGATTTCAACATCTACCAAGAAGGAAGAGCTCTTGTACCTAGCCATAGTTTGTTACCTCAAAATTCTACACCATAATTCTCAAAGAAAAGAAATCCAATATAGAATTATCTTAATCCACAATTGTTTAAATATATGAGATTTATATTACCCCTATCCAAGCTGCTTGAGAGAAGTAAACTTAACTCTTCTGTGGAGGAAAATAAGATTATAAAGAACTTTAAACTACCACTATGATTTTTCATATACAATACCTAACAACTAATCAAAATAAAATGAATAGACAAGGAAATGTGACTGAAAACACTGAGAGAACGATAATCAATCACAGAGTAGCAACAGGTACAAAGGGGATTGAGATAATTGAGTTATAAGATAGGGACTTTAAAAATAATATGTTTAAGGAAAGAAAATTTCATTGCCATTTTTATCATTGTCATGGAGATTATATAAATAATAAATAGTAGACTATTTGACCTAAAAATAAAGTGACTAAATTTAGGCTCTCATTTGATAAGTATAAAAGCACATTAGATACAGCTGAAGAGAGAATTGATTAATTAGAAGATAGGACAAGAGAAAATAATCAGAATGAAGCATAAAGTGAAAAAGAGGATGAAAAATATGGAAAAGAAAGTAAGAAACATATGGGATAGGGTGAAAAGTTCCAGAAAAAGATAAGAGACTGTTGATTTCCCCAAACAGAGCAAAGACATGAACGTTTACAAACTCCAAGCAGATTAGAGTAAAAGAAAACCAAAAGTAGGTAGATGATAGTAAAAACTGCTAAAAATGAAAAACAGAGGAATATTTAAACATACTCAGAGAAAAATATACCTATTTTCTTCAAAAGAGAAAAACTGACAACTGTTTTTCAACAAAAGTAGTAAAATCATTTTTATCTTCAAAATTCTTAAATAAAGCGATCATCTAGAGTTAATTCATAGAATTTCAGAGTCAGAATGAATAAATAAGGTCCATAAATAATCTTTTTGGTATCTGATTTTTTTGAAGTATATTCCCACCAAATTTTTACCAAGAGATGTTTGCCTAACTCTAGTGTAAAGTGCACAAATACCTCCCTTACTTATACTTAAAATATCCACTATGATTAAGAATTTGTGGATCTCTGAGTTTTGATTTATATATTTTGAGGCTATGTTATTATTTGTATGCTAATTTAGACTTTGTCTTCTTATAGAATTGAACCTTGATCATTATAAAATGTATTTCTTTATCTCTAGCAATCCTTTTTCTCATAATACTTACATTTTATGATAATAACATAATTATACAAACTTCTGTTTAGTGCACTAAAAATAATTCAGTATATTAAAATAATTAAAATGCTTTTTCTAAACTTTTACAGTGACTATCGTGAAGATCAAATAAGGAAACTCACACCTGGTGAAATGGATGAAATTAGAGAAATATTATCAAGAAATCTCTATCAAATTCGTCAGCGAGTGAGAATAATTTATTTAGCAAAATATTTACTGCTTTTGACTAAAAATATACCTTCTGATTTTGTGTTACCCAATTATCGTGGATATTGATCCACTGTTAGGCCAACCTCTGAGGTCCCACACCGGGCATCTTCTCTTTTCTCAGACCCTGTTTCCCAGTGTTCTGTATTGTTAGGGTAACACTCTCCTCTGAACACCATGGGTGAAGCCTTGGAGTCCCTTGAATTCTGTTATTATGAGCTTAGAGATAAAAAAATATATATACATATACATATATTTGTATATATGTTTATATGTGTGTTAATTGTGAAAAAATTAATTGATTACTGTTTTTACTGAGATACCTTTATGCTTAGCAGACTTTTAAAAATGCATTTAAACTTGTTCATAATGTGCTAGAGTTTCTTCCTTTAATGTGTCATCTGAGTCACTTCTTTCACTGCATTTCCTTTAACACCTCATTCTAATAATTTGCTAATAATACAGCTAACACTTAGTGAATATATAAATACAACTAACACTTAGTGAATATATAAACCCCATTTCAGGGGAGTTCCCTGATAGTGTAGTGGCTTAAGGCTTTGGCGCTGGCGCTGTCAGCGCTGCGGCCTGGGTTCGATTCCCAGTCAGGGAGCTACCCACATACCAAAAAGCAAAAAAAAAAAAAATAAATAAATAAAAAAAATAAATAAACCCCATTTCAGCACATTGCATGTATTAGCTCATTTAATCCTCTAGTAAGTGGCGCTACTACTGTCTCCAGGCTACACTGCTTGTCAAGAGTCCTCCTCACTCATGTCAGAGTCTTCTCTGTAGCTTCTTAGTTTAAAGGCCGTCCCCATTCCATCCTAGTTACTGTTGCTCCACCCTTTTCTCTAAAGCACCTTTTGACAGCAACATTTTATTTAAAATGAAAAACAAACAAAAAACAATAGTCATGGCTTCCAGGCTAAATGGTTCTTTCAAATTTGGAGATTTCTAGTTCCAAGTTCCACTTTATCCAACCTTATTTCCATAACTCCCTCACCCACTCATCCCCAAACCCTCACTGAGTACAGATTCTGTCTTCATTCCTTGGCCTGGCTTGTTCTCTTTCCTGTCTCTATTGCTTCTTCCTGTTAGCTCCGCTGATCCTCCAATACTTAAGGTTCCCCAACCCTTCTGTATTATTCCCAAGTCTGTCTTTAAATGGGACAGCACTTAGAGCTTGTGCTGTGCCACATGCATTCAGCACTTAATTTCACAGTTTTGTAGTATTTTGTTAGCCTTAGATGTCCAACTAGATAGTAAATTTCTCGAAACAGGAATAGAGCTCTGTTCTCTATTACTTTTGCATATTTCTACTAGGCCTAATATAGTCTGGACACAGGGATATTTCCAAGAAGTATACATTCATTCTATCAGAAAATGAACTTAATTAAGAATTACAATTTGGCTTAGGAAACAGATTTTTATGTTGCTCATAAAACTAAAATTGTATTTTGTGCAAATCCCTTGTTGAAACATTTTACTGATTCAAATACTAGGTCAATGGTCATTGCTGGCGGTAGCAGCAGGTTCTCAATTTGACAAAACAGTTGAAAAGAAATATTCCTAAGTCAATCAAAGTGATATGTTTTTATACCAGTAATTCCTGTTTGATAGTTAATGTATAATGATGACTTGTATATTTTCCCCCAGCTACTAGTTATGGGTATTTACACACAAGATACCTAAAGGTAGAAAAAGGCACTTGATGAATTCAATTATTTTTCTCATTTATAACGATCACACTTTCTAATGAAAAAAGAGAAAACTTATTCACTGGCTTTTATTAGAAGAGGAATACTTTCCAAATTTGAAAGCATAACTTTCGTACTCCCACCGCCACCCCGCACATTAGTTGTTCAGTACCTAGCTAAGGTGCAAAGCCAAAGAAACTGTAAAGTTTTGGAATTTCTGGGGCAGTGATCACTTTGTTGTTGTTGTTTGTTTGTTTGTTTTGGTAAAATGTCTCTTGTGTTTTCATTTCAGACTCTGTCATACAATAGACACAATCTGACGGCTGACACGAATGAGAGACAAGCCAAGGAGATCCTGATCCGCCGAAGGCACAGTTTGCGGGAAAGCGTTAGGAAAGAGAGCAGTTTGAGTCGGGAGCGCAGGGTAACTGGGGTTTGCGTCTCTGGGATGCACAAGGCTTCTAAGAGCTGAACCAGCAGATGTTTCAGAAGCTCTGATGAGTGTTGATTCCCAAGAATTCGGGGATGGAGTCATTTCAGTCTTTTAGATGTTTCTTGAACACCTGTTATGCACCAGACACTGCTCAAGGCACTTGGAATTCATTGGTGAACAAAACTTAAAGATTTTTATGCTAGTAGAATTCATATTCTAGTGGGTGAAGAGGTGGTCAGCAATAGAGAGGATAAGCAAATTATGTGTTAGAAAGAAGGCAGTAAGTGCTATGGAAACATTTTTTTAAATCATTGAGGAAACAGAATGGCTGAACCAGACTTCATTTGCAAAGAAGTGTTGGAGCTTTCCAGGGAGAGGTTGCAAGCCCACCAGGGCTGACTTCTAGAAGGCCACAGTGGCTGGGGAGTGAGTGTTCACAGGGCAGTTTGTTTAGCATTTTAGTTGGTTGAAGGCATTGCCAATAGATTAGAAAAACCATTTAGTAAAGATAATATGATTGCTTAATTTAACACAGCAAGCCTTCATCTTATTTTTAAAATTATCCTGTATTGGGTTGTCAGGGAGCAAAAGTTTCTACATGAACAACATTATCTTTTTATGTGTAAAATATGTAGCATCAATTGAAAGTTAAAGAAATGATAGACTGTGGCATTGGAAATGTCAACAAATTATGAATAGCTATAGTAATATGTTTTCTCTTATCATTTTCAAGATTTACTAAAGTAAATGTAACTGAAATGTGCTATATCTCATATATCTTCTGCACCATACCTACAGGTTCTAAGTTTTTTTCAGTAATACTGTCATAAACAGGTGGTTCAGTAGCTTTTCTTTAAGAAAACCCAAAGTTTTCACATCTTGTTTCTAATGGTTCCACTTTATTTCCATTTTTCTTACTCTGGATTTCTATTATATTGTAGAAGAGGTTTAGTAGTTTTAAATTAAGTAATTATTTGCTTGGAACTTTATTCCCCCTTCCTACAGCCCCTCACAAAGTGACTTTGGAATTGTGAACTAAAATTTTAATTTTTAACAAGGCTTGTCATAAAATTTTAAACTTCTAGTATGTAATAAATGACAACTGCATAATCTAAATATGATTTCCTGCTTCTTTTACAGGCTTCTACTTCAACATCCCGATACTTGTCCTTACCAAAAAATACAAAGCTTCCAGAACAGCTACAAAAGAAAACGAGTATTTCTAATGCAGGTAATGAATACAGTTGGAGCTTATTTACTAATGTTTATAAATGAGAAAGGTGTCCCTATTCATCTTCATTAATCACAAGTTCAAGAATTTGCAAATCTAAAATAACAACATGGTAACCTTTTATTAGCATTGCAACCTTTTGAATGGAGTTCTATGGACATTATAAATATTTCAGTCAGTAATTTTCCATAATGATCTTATTTGATATAGCAAAAGCAAATATAGTCACCACATGGTCAGTGAACAGGTAAGTAGAAAGTTGTAAATCAGTAAGGATGTATTTAAATATTTACAGTAATTCTAATATATTTTCATAAACATAGTCATATATTCTACTTTTGGATATAATTATTCAAGCTTTGACATAAAGTCTAATATCTCTTTATTTGATGGTAATCTTTATGTGGACTCCAAGCCACTTTCTGTGAAACCCCAGGAGAAATATGTCAGCATATCATGTTATTATAATGTAGGATGTAACAATAATAATTGCCCCTTTTTTTGATTATTTAATTAACCAGGAAGAGGAAAGTCTAATGGTGGCTAGTGGTGATGGAGGGTGAGGTTAAAAAATGAGAAGCGAGGAAAGGGGAGCACTGCATATTTAGAACAGTGGCCCATGTTATCATGCACCGTGCATCCATCAAAAATTCTCAGTTCTCAAGAGTCTCAATTCTGGTGCAAGCATCCTATGAGCTGTTCTAGGATCTGAATTTTGACAATAAGCTGGTTTTCATCATGCCTCCTCCCTTTATTTGGAAAGTGTCTACTGGTGTTTTGAACTTTTAAAAAAATATAAAGAAATAAACAAGGCTGTATATGAGATTCCAGATCAAGACAAGAATCTTCCTAATAGCAGTTAATTCTTGGTGTCCCTGAGCTAAGCCTGCTGAGATAGCTCCCATGGGGCAGGTGAGAGCAAGGCCACAGTTGCATGGAGGTCTTAATCTGAATCCTACCTCCACTTCTTACTGATACCCCTTGAGACTCAGTAACTTCATCTGTAAAATGCGGGATTTGGAGGATTAAGTAGGTTAATATATTCAAAAGTACTGAGGACAGTGCCTGCACATAGTAAAGACTTCAAAGTCAAATAGACACTTGTGGATCTGAGTGTCATTGAGGTCATGCAAAATGTGCAGATCTCTCAGCTACCGCCAGGGGGAGCCCTCTGATCTCTCGCCCACCCGAGGGCACAGCACTGGGCGGGACTAATGTACTGCTGAGTCGCTTGTCACACCTTCTCCCTAGAATGCTTGTCCATGTTGTCCTTCTTTTGCTCTGTGGTAGGTGGCAATAGCAGTGACTCAGACACAGATGCTGGGACCACTGTCCTCAATTTGAAGCCCCGAGCGAGACGCTTCCTGCCAGAACAGTTTTCAAAGAAAACCCCGCAGTCCTACAAAATGGAATGGAAGAACGAAGTAGACACTGATAACGGCCAAGGGCAGCCCTGCAGTCTCCCAGCTCCCCACAGCAAAGACGGGGGCACGCAGACTCCAGGCGTGCTCCGGCAACCGCTTCTCTCCAGAGCCCAGTTTGGCCTGCTGCAGGAAGACAGTGTAATCGAAGGCAACAGACCCAAGCCGCCACCCAGGCTGGTCCGAAGGGCATCGGAACCTGGAAGCCAGAAAGGCCGCTTTGGGAGTGAGAAGCCTTAACGGTAATGGCCAAAGCTGACCTCGGGGTGGCGACTGACCCAGCACAGCTGTGCTTCTTACTCTGCAACCTGACACAACCATGGAATTCATTTAAAACCCTCTATGGCTTTAAATCCTTTCTCTGGGTGTTAAGAGTCACACCATTGATTAATGGGATGATTGCTTATCCCAAGAAGAGGAAAATCAAAGAAAATGTCTCAAAAATATCTTTTATGACTTTTTGTTAGCAGTTTTAGTCTTTACAGGCCTAAAGAAAAGGAAAAGTGTGCCTTTATAGAGCTTGAATGACAGGACTTGAAAATTTTAACACACCCTTGGTGAAAATTTTAATATATACACATGCCTCAAGTCTTATTTATGACAAAATATGTATATCTGCAATCAATTTTTAAGTAAATGGCACTAAAAATACTCAGAACATCTTCTCAAGTTGTAAAGGGCAGTCCTGGAGGCTGCTGAGCCATTGGCTCAGAGTTGAGGCATTTTCCAATCCTGAACTGTTGGCAAAGGAAGAGCACCGCACGGAATGGACACCTGATGACTCAAAGTGGGGAGACAATCAGATCAGAACCCCTAGACAGATGAGGTGGCCTGGCTCCCAGAGTGCTGATTAGAGGTCCTGCTACTCCTATGGAATCATGAGAGCCAGCTGGTTTTTAATTTGTTCTTCATTCTACCATTTCTTCTACATGACATAGATTCCATCTCCTCTTCGTGTTTAAATGGTGCAAAGAGAAAGACTGTGTGGATGATACCAGCTCCACAGTGTGGGCCTCATGTGGTGTGTGGGGAGTCAGGGCAGTGCCTGCTGACAACTAGTGAGCAGGTTTTGTAGTGTGTGATCCTGGGAGGAGGGTGCAGGAGATTCAGGTTCATGCCCATGTATTACCACCCACTCCAGAATTTTTCTGAACATTCTAGAACTTTGAATTCAGGTCAGAGGCTCTAAGCAGATGAGATTGAAAGTTTATGTAAATAGTATTGCAATGTTTAACTAATTGGAGAGGGTTTGGGTTTTGGATTTTATTCAGGAAGCACTTTGGAGGAGGTGGGGGGTTCTGTTATTTTGCACTACGAGGTAAATTTGTTACTTCCCCCCTCAATACAGTAGTAACTCCATTTCTTCACATAAAAATGGAATCTACTCATCTGAGTACTTTTTAAAAGTACAGCAGAAAGACAAGGAGTGGAACATAATTATTAAACATGGTTTGAATCTGTCTCTTAAATGGTAGATTTTATTGGCCTGTCATTTTTTTTCCCCCTAAAAACCTCCTCTTTAAAACTTTACTGGAACAAGATTCTAAAGCTCTGGGTTTAGGTCTAAAATGAAGCCACTCATGTCATTCCATGGACTCACATTAGAGACACAGCAAAGGATAGAAGTGACCACCCCATTACAGGTGGAAAATGTGGATACATTAAAGAAAAGATGCAACAGTTAGAAATCATTGGCTGTGGTTTTCTGTCCCCTTCCTCTACCCTCACTGATGTGAAGTAAATCTTCTATCTAGTCTTTTATTTTATGTTCTAAAGTCTTGGAATACTGCTAGATTATTAGGCATGAGGCAGAGGGGAGTATAGACACAAGATTTATAAGCTCAGAAAGAGTGCACTTTCCTTCTCAAATTCTCCCAGTTGGTCTGTGGAAGGCAGTGTAGACACAATTTGAAAACTACAAGCTTAGGACTGTGCCAAAATTAACTTTTAAATGAAAATATTTATATAAAAATGTGTAATTCACCTGAAAAAAATTAAAAATTTTACTTTAGAATTTTATTATAGGAATATGATTCAAGAGATGTGATGTGTATTTTTTGAGAATGCCAAGAGTAAATTTTAAGTTAGTTTATGGAATTTGAAAAGGAAGATTGAAATGGAAAATAACCTTAAAAATAAATTTTCTGATTTTTTTCTGGTGTTCTATATTAATACATTTATAAGGAGTCTAACTTCCTAGAACTGAGAAAAAATGAAAATTTTTATATTTCTTCTTAAGCAGGTAGACAAAATTCAGATTTCACTTAGAAGTCAGATAAAGAATTTGGATGACATTGTGTGAATTTTGAAAAGGGAACAGTTATGTCATTTTATCTTCATTATCAATGTAAATGTGTTCTTATTTGTTGAACGATAAAAGCAATGAAAAATAAATTTGACTCAGTTTAGCTTTTTCTCTATACTTGGTTCTTTTTTGTAAAATTGAATTCTACACACTATAGATGAAGAGAGTATGGAGTTGAAACTCTTTAACTAAATGTTAACAGTCTAAATTTCAGCAATACAGGAAGATTCTCAATGACTATAGAACGTTGATGGGTATTTGGTGTTTGTTGCAACAAATTTCATTTGAACTGCCTATAAGGGAAAAGTCAGGGCTTCTTTACATATAATTCTAAGGGTCAACTATTGGAAACAGTTATACCAGTTAGCGAACAACTAGGAATTGGCCCATGAAGTCTGATACTTGTAAAAACATGTTTTGTGTATATGTCTCCAAATTATCTGGGCTGAAATTCCCTTCGGCTTTTGCTAAGCTTTGTAGTGGGGGTATACCATTCTATGTGGGAGGGGGGATGTTTGTTTATTAATATTTAAAAATCATAAAGAAGCACAAGTATTTATTATGTCTCAGCACATTTGACATTTGTTGCCCTGCACAAATCATGTTTATGTTAAAACTGGCATTTCATCAATCATGGGAACGGTAATATTTTACTAGTTCGAAGTTCACACCTGACTTTATTATTAGAGTGATTCAAGAGATTTCTTGTCCTGATGAAGTAGCCCTTGCTATGGTCTGCTGAGGCCTGAGAGCTGTATGTTGATTCCTTTCCTCAACCTGAACAAGAAAAGCTCATGACTGCTAACAGTCTGGTGGTCTGGGGTTTTTGGTTAGTCTTTTTACTTTCAGAGCAAAGCCTGTAGCGTGCTGATACTTCATAGCCCACATTTAATCAGGCCCCTTTTTCAAGTCACTTGTAAGAAGTGAGAGCTTCCTTTGGGTAAATGCCACTTGGCAGGGACCATAGCTCTTTGTCCAAGAGAAATGACACTGCCCTTCAAATTCTTTCCAATACCATCCGCTTGATACGTGGCTAACACCCAGAGATGGGGTCAGCCACCGCACATGTGCAGACAGAATCCCCACGTGGTTAGTTTCAAAAGTCTTCTTTAATGTTGCATTTGTACATAGACTTCTCATTCCTTTTGTTTTGTAATTAATTTTTCCATTTTTTTCCAAATAAAATCCTATTTTACTACTTCTAAGACTAGTCAATAAATTGTGGGTCAGTTTTCTTACCTGTATGGTCAGAAATGAGTTTTCCTATGTACAGTTAACATATATACTGTAACAGATTATCAATATATGCAGCATATTATTTTCAAGTGTTCAGAACCTACCTCAGGACCTTTCAGAATGTCACAGAAGATTTAAGGGACCCATTATTCTTTCAGGGTATAGAAATGTCCCTCCATGAGATGCGCAGTAGACAAAATGTCAGTAGTGATTTTTCTAGTTTTTATTACTGTAACAAAATACCTTGAATTAAATATTCAAATGTTTTTGCCCTTTTTTATTTAATTGGGTCTTGCTAAGTCATGAGTACAAGTGGTAAGTAAATCTATAATGTAAACAAAGCTGTCTGCATCCACTAATGGTAACTCAGCTTGTCAAAGAGAAGAAATATATATTTGAAATCAGACAATTAATTTTGTGAACTCATCCTAGAAAAAGTGCTGAATATCACTACAGTCACCTTGGAAGTACTCCCTTTGGGAAGCTATGCTTAGTCCACCCTTCAAAGCAATTTTGGAACTTTTTTCATAGAATGACCATCAAAACTGTCATTGTACCCAAAATCTGACAATTAAGTTTGCCAACTTGCCACCATGTGCTTACGTTGCCAGCACTGTACAACTTGGTAAGGTGTCATAACCTTAGCATACACACACACACACACACACACACACACACCACGCAGTCCAGAAAAAAAATCCAGCTGTTGTCAATATAACATCATCATATTACATGATTACATGGCTGGATACTTTCTGGACAGCCCTCATACTGTGCCTTAGTGTATTACAGTAAGGCTTGGAACGACTTTAACTAGACTATATGAGGGCTGTCCGGAAAGTATCCAGCCATGTAATATGAAAAATAGAGGCATTTATGGCTGGATTTTTTCCAAACAGTCCATATATATACACAAATAATATACTGTATACTATGTATTATATATACAAACACATACAGTGCCAAAAAATGTATATACACTTTAAGGAAAAAACTTAAAATTATAATACTAAATATATACTTATAACAAAAGATGAATACAAGTCATGTTTGACTTCTACAATTACAAGAGGTGTGCAAAGTGGTTACCATCAGTAATGCAGACACTTCTGCTTACAGCATACTGCTAAGCAATGTTCACAAGTGTCCACTTACATCGCTGTGCATGCTGTTTCAATTTCTTCTTGAAGTACCACCAGTGTAGCCTGTTTCCTATGGTACACCACATCCTTTAAGGTCCCTCATACTCACACCTCCATTGTCGTCATACTTCTACAATGTTCTTGAATTTCAAATACCACTACAAAATAGTTTTGTGCTCCTTGAACAACTGCTTCTGCCATTTTTACTGTCTTGCCTGCCCCATGGTGATGCTATCATTCATCTGATTAATACCATCTTTTGAGTGAACGTCACTGGATACATTGCTACTATAATTCAAGTTTGAAAAGTAATACATAGATAACATCTCTTAAAATGTGTACATTTTTTTGGCATCCTGGTGTGAGTGTGTGGTGTGTGTGTGTTTGTGATTTTTTTCCTGGTTCCTGTGAAATGTGCAACTTTATTAAGTCACATGGGAATTTTTAATTAATCACTTGTGAAGCAAATAATACATCACATGAAACCAGGACAGCACCAGAAATTCAAATTTATATTTATATGTAAAAACCATTCTCATCTACTAAATAGGATCATGCTCTCTGGAATTCATGAATGGTAAGAATTTAAAAGTATTACAATTTTCAGTTTAGTTTCAAATACATATAGTATCTCGAACTAGGCTAATGCTGTTATGTATTAGAAATCCTGATTAGAGGAATAAAGATTTTAATTGGTTCATTAATTTTTTATATATAAGTAGACCCAAAGATAACATATGGTCTGAAATATTAAATGCTGTCTTGTCAAGCCAATCCAAACAATAATATTTAGGTTAATGCCAACAATTGTCTTACCAAATGATATTTAAAGATTATACAAATAACTTCAGGTTTTCATAACACATAGCTTGGGCACCTGATCAAAATGGTTTAATATATTTTCTTCCATAATTACCTTTTAGCGTCAAGCATCTAGTTTAAGTCCTTACCTTTAGTGAGAAAGTTATTTTGAATGGCAGTTACATGTCTGCATACTTTAGTGTGCTGCTCATCCCAGAGATGGCATGTGAAGGTGCTTGGACAGTGACCAAAGGAAAATGCTCACCCTGGTCCGTGACATCACAGCCTGGCACTGTCAGCAGTCGAACTTCACGATGCCTTGTTCTTTGCACAGAGAAAGGCAAGCACAGAGCAAACACCCCTCATGTGCACACAGACCCACAGGGCCAGGCCCCAGCCTGAAGCACAACACATTTATTCCATTAGATTCACCGGGGATATTGCACATGGTTTCAATTTCATTAAGCGAACTCAGGATAGGTTTCGGCAGGTAAGCTCTCAAATGAAAAAGTAATTCTCGTCTGGGGAAGAACCTGAGTCCCAGCTGTTCAAAATGGAAGAGATTCTTTGATAAAGCCTGAAGAAAGATTATCTCTTACCTCACATTGTAAAACTGCTAACTATTACCAGTTATTTTAACTACTTTTCTTCTACTGTATGTTTTCACAGAAGGATTTCTACTTATCAAAATGTAGTATAGTTTAAATCAAGAGTTATCAAAACACAATACTTTGTTCTAATAAGATCCTTCCAGTCCACTTTTATGCTACATAAGTTATGAGTAGTAATTAACACTTCTTCCTTAATGTTTATAAAGTATCTTTCCCCAAGAGGAACAACACAAGCTGTTTGCGAGTATACGTTTTCAAAATAAAAATCAGCTCCACATCTTACAAAGCAGTGAATCAACAGAATAGAAATTTTGTTTTTATTGTTTTCATAGACAGTTATCTGTAGAATGGTGAGTTTAGACAATCTGGGAAAAACAGATCTAAAATAACAAATGTTTTAAAATAAGATAGCATTTGAAAACCTAATTAGAAATAAATCCTAGTATGATGATGTTATCTTGAAACTATCTGCTTACCATCAGTGTAGAATAAATTTCAGCTTATGTACATAGTTGGCATTAGTATGTGGTTGTGAAAGACAAAGTCTTGCTGTTTTTACTACTGTGTTTTCAGTATACTGAAAGTTAGAATTTTCAAGCATTTCAGGACCCTTACTTAAAATATGTATCAGGATACAATGGCTTCTAAAAATGATGATTTATTAGAATAACACTGCTTTACAATTTTAAAGAGATTTTATTACTAAACAAAGTGATTACCATGTAACTGGCAAGTTCTTCAGGACTGAAAAATGGTTGTTTCAATCCACCACCTTGTTTCAAGAGCTGATATACATCATCCTGCCTGGATCCATGGTGACCCATTTTAAGATTTCTTAAAGGCTGCACCAGACCTCTGGGCATCATCCACAGCCCCTCCTGGAATCTTCCTGGATGGCACACACTGACAGTCACCAGGCCTTGCAGATCTTGCCCTGTACCTGCTTCCTCAGTGCCCAGGACACCTCTCCACAAACTCCTCTGGATTACTGCCCACTTCCTGGCCGGCCTCCTGGCTGTAGCCAGAGGATGGATCTTTCCGAAACACAAAGGCCTGCAGAGCACTCTCCAGCATGAATCCTTCAATGGTCCCCTTAGCCTCTCAGAAGGAAAGCTCCTGGAGGACGAGCTCCTTCAGATTCAAACCTGTGATTCTCCAATCTGAGTATGCCTTAAAAACACCAGGAACTTCTGAGCCGGGTCACCAGGTCCAGGGCACACTTTGGTTATCAGATGACTAATATGCAGCCAAGGTAGAAAACCAAGGATTCTAGCCCCTTCCATTTGCTCGAGGCATTATCTCTCACAACACCTCATTGCTCCAGGAGGGCAGCAGGCCTAGGGTTTGGAGCCCTGCACATGTTTCTGTCATGGTCAGGCATGCCCTACTCCCTTTCTGGATTCTGAGCTCCCTCTGGACATGAGGGCACAGGTATACATTCCTTCTGTGGAAGAGGCCAAGCCTTCTAGAACTCCAAGCTTTGAGGCTGTTGCACAGTACTTAGCAGTGATGGCTGGCATATTTACAAACTTCTCAGGCAAGTCCAATGTCTCTAAAGTAAGATTCCATATAATATTAAGTTGAATCATATGAAATTGTAGATATTTTTGAGTTACAAAAATGGCAATTTCATGTAGCTCAACCTAATACTTTGGAAAGCATTACAGAAGTTAAGAGAAGTTAAAAAAATGCAATCTTCAACTGAACATATTTAATTTCCCTGAGATCACATTCCATAAACTATACAAATATTGTCCATTACAGCAGTGGTTTTCAAACTTTACTGTGCACACAAAGCAGCTGGGTATCTTCTGAAAATGGTCCCCAACACTGCTAGTCCCCAGAACACACCTTGAATAGTAGTAATACATTAGACTATTTAAGAGGAGGTATAAGAAAATATGTAGAAAAAACATCACATGAACAAAATACTAAACTCACTAGTGGAGAGTAACAAAAATGTTTCTGTACTCTCAAGATCAATCCTTGGTTTTCAGTATTTCCATGTGTCTGATTACAGTGGTACCTCAGTACTCATCATTAATTGGTTTCAGGAGGCATGACGAGTACCATACAAACCATGAGTACTGGGACAAGTTTTGCTTCAAAATGCACCGAGTACCAAATTCAACAAGTTTCAAAGCAGTCAAGTACCAAAGTATGACTAATTGTAAAGCCTCATTAAGTTTATAGGATTTTATTTAACTTCAAAAATAAAGTGCTATAATTTCAAAAATAAAAACATGGCTATATTTAAGAGCTTCTAAGAAATCTGTCTATTCCTGAGAGTGAAGCAAAGGCCCTCTTTGAAAAAATTCTTCTGAAATTGTACTGTATTGCAAACACCCTTGATTACTTATTGTCCTTTTGAATCTAACCGCTATGACCAGATGGTATGCTCTTTAAGGATGCGGCCATTTTATATCATGTTTCCATCTCTTCAAGGACACCAAGCACTTGTATAAAAGTTCAGAATTACAACACTTAATTTATCATAAATATTTGAGTTTACTCATACCTAACTTCTAAAACTACAGAAATATTTTCTTCTGCTTTAATAAGTACAGTAGACTCTGTTAAGTGACACTAAACCGGCACTCTCCCATAACCAGCAAAGCGCTTGAGTGCGCCAGTTAACAGAGTCTACTATATTAAAGTTTGTGTGTGTTGGGATGAAAGCAGAAATACTATCCTAGTCGACTAACTGAGAGGACTAAAAGGAATGTGCACTTTGGGAGTTCGTGTCAGGAAAAGAGCGGCAACTCCTAAATAATTTCATTAATAACTGATGTCATCCAAATAGGAAGTGCCCTGCCAAAGCCTCCCTCCCTGCCAGCCTGCGCTCTCACTCTGGGACCCTTACCTGGCCCCTTCGGCACTAATTTTGGAATGGCAGCTCAGCCCTAGGACCAGGAAAAGGCACATCGAACCCTACAGACCAACACAGCTCTTCTGTCTGCAAGCGTGACAATAAAATAAAGGAAATGATTTTTAACACAAGACACCGCAGAATTAAGATTCTCAAATAAGGTATGACACCTGACTCTTAGTACACAACGCTTATGGGGTGTAATGCTGAGAGCTGAGGAAAGTTTAACACATCTTAATTACACAATTTTAACAAAAAGTCTAAACTAAATTAGCCATTAATATTATAAAAACAACCAAGTCTCTGGGTTTTACTCTAATCCAAAAGTATGTCTCAGAAACGTCCGTTTTCTACCTCCTTGAGAAACTAACTACAAGTGGTCCTCAGCAAATATCACAGACATTTGGGCCTCAACAAGGCAACCAGAATCAGTCCGGTGAAGTGAGACCCAGCATATGATTTTCAGCCAGGTCCCCAGGTGGAAGTGGCATTCATCACCTTGTTATGACTTGAGAAAATGACAGGCTGGTTTTAATACAGCCGCTTCTTCATTGTCTAGGAGGTTGACAGCAGGAGAGCTCCCGCTTAGCTTATACAACTGAATGTGAAACCTGTGTCCCAGCTGATTGGCGTTTTACTAATGCACTACCCTATTATTTGGTAGGGAGATCCTTGGGTCCCTTCCCTTCTGGCACACATCATAACCTGTTATCCCACCACTATTCCTTTAGCTGGTAGCTCCCCTCCTTGGTGTAACCTCATTGGCCCACATGGGAAGAGGAGACTTAGGCAAATGTTTAATACCCTTCCCTTTGGCAAGGCTCTGACTGCTGATCATCCCACAGGTCTAAAGGCAAAGCTGAGCCCTTACCTGGATGCCTCTCAACATAGTATACCTGCTTGGAAATAAGTCTTCACTTATCACACATCCTTTGCAAAGCATGCTTCTCATCATGGCCTCTGTTCCCCACTCACACACCTTAAATTTTGCGCCTTCCTGTTGTCCAACCATTCTATTCACTTTTTAATCTATCACTCCCATCACTAGTATAGCGAGGTTTGTTTAGTGACATTATGAAAATAGCCACCAAGGCTAATGCAGCCCCCAGACTGGGGGGACCACATGGGCTGACTTCTTGGGCGAATCCCGAGAGGAGAGGCACGATGATCCGGCCGACTGCCGTCACGGACTGTCCCACACCTATGAGGGTGCCGCTGGCCTGGGCCCCGCCCATGGTCAGCTGGAGGTCGGTGATGCAAGTCCTGCCAATGGCAGTGGAGAAGGACAGGAGCGTGGAGGAGAGGATCACCATTGCCATGGTGCGGGTGGTGGAGTAGAGCAGCAGTAGCATGAAGGTGAGCATGCTGGAGTGCAGCAGGACCCTGTAGGAGTTGTGCCCATACAGCCGCATGATGGGCCCCAGGGTGAAGCCAGCCAGGGCCCCCAGGGCGCTGCTGTAACTGATGAGGTAGCCCGTCATTTTAGGATTCATCCCAAAGCGCTCTTCCAGGGCTAAGACAAAATTACTGTAGTACAGCATGACCGCCACGGCCATCAGTAAGCGCACAAGAAGTATGTCCCACACGTCAGAAAGTATCAGGCTTCTCATGACCTGGAGTGTGGACATGACTTCCATCCAGGGCAATGTCTTCTCACTTGCCAAGCTCCCAGGGGTAGGGCTTGCTTCCTGCAGTTCATAGCCCGTCTTTCCCAAAAGTACACGATTCTTAACCAACTGCAGGCCAGTCTTTGTATTGCTGACTTTTATCTCACTCCATGGAAACAGCCAAACAAGACCTGTTAAAAGTGTATGATCTGTTAATGGAAGCTAAATGCACTGAATTCAGTGCTTCTGTGGGGACATGCAGTTACTGGTATTACCTATTCCATATTTCTGTATTAGCAGAATTATTAATTTGTATTTTTGAATCCAGTTTTCAACCATTCCCACAGCTACTTGTATGCTATTGCAGTAAAAGAATTCTGCTGTTTGCCTTAAGAAAAAAAAATCTATACCTCCATGATATTCATTACTTTTTCCTCCCAGCTCAAGAATCTATGAGGGTTCCTATATCTCATCATTTCATTTCTAAATTTTTAGGCTTTATATTTAAAGTATTCCCTCATTACTTTGCTAATTCTCCATTTATATGGACATTTATGATTTCTAAATGCTGAATCCTGTGCTAAGCACTGGGAATATACTAACAAAGAAATGAGGACTATATAATCCGTACCCCCAAAGAACTTAAACCTATGTGGAGGTTCAGGTACATGATAGGCAATTAGGTTCCAGGGTAAGTGCTATCTTTGAGAAACACAGAAGGCTGTGGACAAAGACAGCCAGCCTTGGTGTGGGGGGAGGATCGGGAAAGCCTGACACCAGCAATCTGTCAGGAAGTACCTGCTTGGATCTGTTCCCAGTCAGGGCCGCCACAGACTTTTGCATGTCTACTTCCAAACACCTGGGGGCCCATTCTCATCAGCCCTGACACACACCTCACAGTGCTCTGATCCCTGTTCAAATAATCCCGTCTCTGCCCTCCTGTGACTGGCACATTCCTGTCTTGCTTGTTTTACTGCTCCCACGCCATCCAAGGAGATTGATCTCTTATCAATCCATGCCCCAAATTTTCTTAAAATTAAATTCAAGCCTGCCATCCAAGGACTTTTTTCTTAGCTCATTCACGTAGTTTTTCAGTCTTTTAGTGCCACTTGGGCCCGTGGCCAGCCAGCCAGTGCTGCTTCATGCTGTTTTCAGCAACTATACTTGTTATGTGGGTTCTCCAAATACAGTGTAAGTGGACTATTAGCCAGGGACTGATTTATGACAGAAAACTAATCACATGAGAACGCAGGCCTGGGCTCTTCATTTGTCCTTATCTTTAAAAGGTCATTGGACATTCCCTAGAACTTTAATGAAAATGTGAAAGAACTGTTGTTTATGAACTAAAAGGAAGAGTGTAATTAAAATATAATAATAGTGAAAATAATAATGATGACAGCAACTAACATTTATTGAGTACTTACCATATGCAAGGCAGTAGGGTAAACTGATACATACAAAACCTCCTATAGTTGTTGTAACAAGTCTATGAGGTTTGTTACACCATTTTATAGATTAAAAAAAACTAAGGCAACTCACCTAAGACCCATACAAAAAAATAACAAAGCAGAGATTGAACCCAAGACTGTCAGACTTCAGAATTTGAGGTCTTAACCATGAAAACAGAAATCATTAGAAAAAGACATGAAAGGCCTTTCTCAGGGACAATGGCCGATCAGAGCAAGGACATGAGAAGCTGAAGGGGAAGGAGGGTTGAAGAAAACAGCAGCAGTCGTTTGGGATGAGAAAAGAGCCACCCATTGTGCTCACCCACTGGAAGGCCAGGAGCTGCGTGAGACACCCTCCTGCTCCCCCTTGGCTAGTGTCTGCATCCACCTCAGCCTTTTCCCACATTCCTCGAGTGGGAAAAATAAATACCTGTTACAGTGGTAACTTGGTACTCGCTGTTAACTGGTTCCGGGAGGCGTGGCAAGTACCAAAAACAGCAAGCACCAAACAAATTTTTCCCATAAGGAATAATGCAGTGGTACCTCCGTACTCATAGTTAATTGGTTCCAGGAGGTGCAATGAGTATCAAACAAATGATGAGCAGCAGAACAAAATTTTCATATTAAAATGTGTCAAGTATCAAATATGACAAGTTTCAAAGTAGTCGAATACCAAGGTATGACTGTATTTTAAGTCGCTGGGTTGAGAGCAGTTGCAGCTGAATGTACCCCTGACTCTGACCCATTCATAGGCGTGGGTTAGGGTAAAAATATTAAATCCAAAATGGAACTCCATACTCATGTTCTTGGTTTATATGCTGACTTTTGACTTCGAGTGGTATCACATTCATGTAGCTTCCTTTATATGGGAAGGTACCGAGTCACATCAATCAGTCATGTGCTCAAAGCCATTTTATCTAGATTCACCCTGATCCATCAGACCTTTCCTCTAGGCCAGTGGTTCTCACCCTTCCCAATGCCGCGACCCTTTAATACAGTTCCTCATGTTGTGGTGACCCCCATAAAATTATTTTTGTTGCTACTTCATAACTGTAATTTTGCTGTTATGAATCATAATGCAAATATCTGATACATGTTTTCCAATGGTCTTAGGTGACCGCTGTGAAAGGGTTGTTCGGCCCCCAAAGGGGTCACCACCCATAGGTTGAGAACCGCTGCTCTAGGCTGAGGTTGGAAGTTAAACTTCTGGCAGAAAAGCGTAACGTATTCCCATGAGGACTGAGATTAAGCTCATGAACTTTGCTTCTGGAGTTTGTATCTCAACCTAACATGGAATTCATCACAACCTGGAGCCTTGAACATGAAGATTCAAAAAGCTGCAGTAAAGTAGAATATCATTAAATCTAAGGAAAACTGGACAACACAAATCCTCTTATGTTCACTCAAGGGTCAGCCATGTACCAATCTCTGGGCAAAGAGGTTCATCCTCTTTGTTTTAAGCAAGTAGCTGGCTCTGTATCCAAGGATTTCACAGTCCAGTATTTATTATTATTATTTATCAAATATTATTGAATATGGCTATCTGTCTGCCCTGTTCTGGGCAGGAGTGACAGTGGTGAGCAAATCCAAACCCTTGACTTGTGTGTTGGAGGGAGGGAGTACAGCAAGGAAACACATTAATAATATAACTTCCGAAGTGCTAGGAAGATATTCAGTTATTTCAGATAGAATAATAAGAGAAGGCCTCTCAAGGAAGCAAACATTGGTGACTTGAATGATAAGAACAAAGAGCCAGTAAAGACGTGTAGGAAGAAAGGTGCAGGTGGAAGAAAGAACAAATTACAATGCTCTCCTATGGGAATAAGCCTGGCATGTGTGAAGTTAACCAGGAAGCCACTGTGGTCAGAACACAGTGTATACCATGTACATGCTTTAGCATGATGGGAGCCCCTGGGGGGTCTGCAGGAGGGAATGATATCTTTCATTCTTGAGTAATGACTCTGCCTATTCTAAGGAAAACTAATTGTAAGGAGATAAAGGTAGGCAGATAAGTCAGTATGAATGCATAAACCAAACAATCTTCTCATGATTAAATGGCAACTTACCAGCATTGAGAATGAAGACAAAAAAGCAGATGAAACATGTTAGATAAAATCCACCATCTAGTTCAGTAAGATATCCACCAACCATGGGGCCCAAGATGAAGCCCACACTAGATGCTGTATTGAATTGTCCAATTACTAACGGCCGTTCCTTCTCTGCAACCAGATCAGAGAGCAGAGCCCTTGAAATGGAGAGTGTGTGTTTAAAAATACCTACAAGGGGACAAGAAACATGCTCTGTAACAGTTTCCAGATCAGAAGTACATCGCTTGTGACCATGCATTTCACCTCTATCCCTGATGGAGTTTTGATTTCCATTTTCCTTGAACCTCTAAGGCCTGCAGGTCCCATCCCACTGTGATTAGACTCCTGGTCTAGCCCCATGATCCAGATCAGTCACCTTATCGCTAGTGACCAAGCTCCTAAACCCTCAGCTTGCCCAGCTCCCGTCACAATATCTTAGTGTCTCCAGGTCTGTCTGTTAATCTAAGTAAAATTCTTGGTGGTTTCTATATAGAGACTTACCATTCTTTATGCATGAACTCAGTGAATAAGTATTTTCTGCATGCCTACTATATGAGCAATCCAGACTAGACTTCTCTTGCCTTTCAGAAGTTGGCATGGGGGACAGAGAGAAGAGGGGAAAACCAGGTGTTTAATTCTTACACTTCAACCTCAGGCTCATGTTCAGGATACAAGGACCTGAACCTACAACTGACACTTGAAGCAGAACCCCGGCATGGATCTGGACCCTGAGGGCAATGCAAGGAACACAGAGGGAACATAAAGACAACCATCCCTGTCCTATATAGCCTGCATATCGATATGAACGTATGTGCTATGGAGAAAAACAGAGAAGGAAAGGAGGACAGGGAGTCAGTAAAACCATAAAAACATGATGACACAGTCATTTAACCAACACCAACTGATTTTCTACTAGCAAGAGGCTTGTGAATTTGTTGACTAAACAAACTGAAAGCTGTGACAGGACTTAAGAGATTAAAGAGTATGTAACAACTTTATTTTCCTCATACTTCTGCTGATGTATCTGACTTGTATGCACCCACCCATACACTGAACACACATACTCATACACAGACTGGTAGATTCTGGTGACATTGGTTGCCCGCTATTTTAATCAATACACAGTTGGTTCTACAAACAATGCTGCTGGTGGGTCTGCCTGAATGTTCCAAGCATGATGGGACACAGAGCTTTCCAGTGACCTCCTTGAAGGACGCATCGCTCAGCTCATCCCTGTCTACATACGCTTACATTCATACTGGGTTCTAGCCCCAGCTTTGCCTCAAAATTAGAGTGGGCATTTGTGTGGTAAGCAGCCTCTCTGTGAAACCAATTTAAAAATCCCTTTTGGAATTAGGTAGACTGACTCCCTGGAGGTGTACGAGGGTTGTCCAGAAAAAAATCCAGCCATAAATGCCTCTACTTTTCATCTTACATGGCTGGATACTTTCTGGACAGACCTCATATCTCACTAAATGTGAGAAAGGATGGGACTAGATGATTCCTAAGAGGTGTTACAGGAATTTGGAATTATTTTTGAAATATTATCAATGTGGGGGTCACCTTATACCTGAGGGAAAGGACCACAGTTGAGTATTCTATGAGCAGTCCAGACTAGACTTCTCTTGCCTTTCAGAAGTGGGCATGGGACACAGAGAGAAGAGGGGAAAATTAGGTGTTTAATTCTTACACTTCAACCTCAGGCTCATGTTCAGGATACAAGGACCTGAACCTACAACTGACACTTGAAGCAGAACCCTGGCAAGGCTCCCAGGGCTCTTTCACATCCATGGACAACCACACACTGTAGAGGTTTCATGGAAAAGAAAGAATTTCTATGTACAGCTATCCTTGTTGGCAAAGAGTATGACATTCATATAACAGAATTATCACTACTTATACCAGGCTTGTTTCATGTTATATAAAATTATTATAATCCTCCACATAAATCTCTACCCATTCTGTAACAATTCTATTCCTCTCTCTCCTCTCTTCCTTTAGAATTATGAACAGCCTTATCACCAAATGGTGGAGTGTTAACACTGTGTAAGGACACACTGCCACCCAAACCAAGAAGGTGTACACCGAACAGTTATCAACTGGATTTTGTGTGAGCTGGTGGGGTTTGTGAGAACTGATCACATTTAAACCAAAGACCTTCATGAACCATTTTCTTAAGTCAACAAAAAGTCACAGCATGGATTTTGGAAGATGAACTTGGAAGACTTGTCTACCAGGTAGCAGAGTCTGTCAGTGCTGTAATGAATAGTATGAGAAAGAAACACGGTAAGTCCAGGCTCTAGTTTAATGACAGAGGGAACAAACAGCTTCTACAGTAACTATCCACCCACCTTACCACCTAGCACACACAGTGAATGTTTCGATGAATGGATAAAATATTTCAATAAGTGGACAAAATGGAAGTTATTTAAAAAATGGCAGAAACATTCAGAACCAGTCTGGACACAGAAAACTACACCACAATTCTAGCACACACACACCCCCCCGCCCCCTCTCTACCACCAAAGCAACAGCCCAATTTACAGTGAGCTATGAGACAGCTACAGTGGTCAATCTCAACCGAAGTCAGGAAGCCCACTTTCAAAACTCTAAGCTCACTGAGGGACAGAGAGTAGTAACCACAGTGCTGGTCAAAGACATTTAGTAAATTCTTCCTGACTGAATGCAGAGAGCGATCCGCAGGAAGGAGGCAAGGCTGGCTGTGGTGGCAGAGTGTGACAATGCCAGGCGCTAAGGGCTCGGGGTCTGTAGCTCTGGATCAGTAGGCAAAGCCTGACTGCCGCTAAGTGCTGCTAGCAGTGGCTGCTAGAGTTAAGTTACAATTAATATTGTCATCATCCCCTCTTTACATAAGCTGTGGTCACAGAGGCACTGGCAAGCAGGGACAGGCTCTCTCTATACATATAAGTGATTTATTTTGGAGGAAAACATATGCAAGAACTCACCCACAGGGACCCGAGCAAGGGCAAATAGGAACACGTTGGTAGATGCTCCGAGAATAAGGTAACCCAGGGCACTAAACAGAATACACACCAGCAAGGAAGTCCGTCTTCCAGTCACATCGCTCCAGCAGCCCTGAGGAAGCAAGAAACACAGGAAGTCCTCTGACTCACTGTGAAGTCTCCACCACAGAAATGATCCCCAAATGTGACCCAATGGAAAACATCAGAGACCTGGGCTAAGGTCCTTAGGTCTCAATTCTGTTCCGCCACTTCTCAGCATAAATTATTTTCTCTGGTCTTCCACAAGTTGAGTGGGAAAATACAATATATTTTTCTTTATCCAAAAGCCTAAGACACCAAAGAAAGTATCTGTGATGACCGGGTAGCTGAGAATGGCTGGAAAAATGGTGAAGTATAATTTATAAAGCCTCCTTTCTATTTTCATTATCATTACTTTATGCACCTCAAGTCGTCAGTAACCACATTCAGTTTAGAAATGTAGGAAATAGTGAAAAACAAAATATAAAATTACTTCACAATCCCAAATCTACAAATGATGTATTTTGTCAAAAATACAAGTACACTGTGTTCTGTAACTTGCTTTTCCACCCAATACATTTCAAACATTCCATTAAATTAAAAATTTGTCTTTATTATTATTATCATTATTATTTTCCTTAAGCATGTCTGTTCTGTTGCATCATGACAACCATGGATTTTATCATTAATTTTGTTAATCCAATAGATTAAAATAATTTCTCATTGCTCCAATGTGAATTTTTTTGATTACTATTGAGATACAACTTTTTCCACATTGTTTTTTTCTTTTAGTTTTATTGATCTAACTGACATATAGCACTGTCTAAGTATAAGGTACACAGCATATTGACTTAATACATTGCAAAATGATTACCACAATAAGATTAGTTAACATTCATCATCTCATATAGCTGATACAGATAAAAAAAAGGTTTTTTTCCTTGTGATGAGAACTTTTAGGATTTACTCTCTTAGCAACTTTCAAATATACCATATGGTAGTATTCACTCTAGTCACCATACCGTACATTACAGCCCCAGTACTCACTTAACTTATAACTAGAAGTTTGTATCATTTGACCATCTTCACCAATTCGCTCATCCCTGCCTCTAGAAACCACAAATCTGATCTCTTTTTCTCAAAAAACTCACTCAAAATATAAACTAATTCAAAAGTTTATTTATTTTTTTCATTTATAAAGATTCCACATATAGTGAAATCATACAGTATTTGCTTCTGACTTATTTAACTTAGCATAATGCCCTCAAGGTCCATCCATGCTATCACAAATGGTAGGGTTTCCTTCTTTTCAAGACTGAATAGTATTCCACTGTGATTATACACATTTTCTTTACTCATTCATTTATGGATGCACACTTAGGTTATTTCCATGTCTTGGTTATTTTGAATAATGCTGCAATAAATGTGGGGTGCAGGAATCTCTTCAACACAGTGTTTTCATTTCCTTTGGATATACCCAGAAGTGGAATTGCTGGGTCATAAGAGAGTTCTATTTTTAATTTCTTCAGGAGCCTCCACACTGTTTTCCATAGTGGTTGCACCAATTTGCAATCCCACCAACAGTACACAAGAGTTCCCTTTTCTCCACATCCTCGCCAGCATTTGTCATCTCTTATCTTTTTGACATCAGCATCCTAACAGGTGAGAGGTGGTAACTCATTGTGGTTTTGATTTGCATTTCCCTCATTAGTGATGTTGAGCACTTTTTCATATCCCTGTTGGCCATCTGAATATCTTCTTTGGAAAAATGTCTATTCATGTCCTTTGCCAATTTTTTAATTGGGGTATTTCTTTTTCTGCTATTCAGTTGTATGAGTTCTTTATATATTTTGGATATTAACCCGTATCAGATATATGATTTGCAAATACTTTTTTTCATTCTGTAGCTGCCTTTTCATTTTTTTCTCTTTTGCTGTACAGAACCTTTTTAGTTTGATGTATTCCCGCTTTTTAATTTTTTTGCTTGTGCTTTAGGTTCCATATCCAAAACAGTCATTGCCAAGTGCAAGCAAAGTAACTTTTTTCCTTGTTTTCTTCTAGGAGTCTTATGGTTTCAGGTCTTTAGTTACATTTAAGTCTGCCAGTTATAATTCCCACATCTGGGAAGCCTCAGAGTCCTGCCAGGCACAGGGCCCCTTTTGAAGCACTCTTATTGCAACTAAGGAGGTTTGGTAACACTATGATGGTGGCCCAGGGTGAAGCTTGCCTAATGGGTGACTAGCTGAACCCCCCAGGGCCTCTGTATGAGAGGCTGAATGCAAGGCACATGGAGAGGAAGGTAGAGTCCATAGGGAGCAGAAGCTGAGAGGCACACAGGGGAAATCTAAACAGAAGGCAGTGAAAATGAAAGGACATAGGAAGGCAGTGATGTGTGACGTGGAGTCCGGGGAGTGTTGTGGGGGGAGGAGCACAGATCCACAGGGGTTAAAGGGCAGCAGAGGAAACAGAACTCCAGGGTCACCTTTCTTGCTTATTCTTTACTTCAGTATTTTCAGTAATTCACAGCAACATGCTTAGCCACAACAAACCTCCCTTGCAGATTGAAAGTTCTGGCCTTCAGAGATGCAACCAGAAGTTGGTGGTGAGGCTTCTGAGAAAGTTCTTTAGAGGTGAGGGAGGGTACTGGCAAAGACTCCCCTTCTTCCTCTTTCCTGCTGCAAACATTCCAATGATGCTAGATCTTGAGCAGCTGACTAGCTAAGGATGGCTGAGCAGGACAACACAGGAGCCTGGGTCTGTAGGAGCACCTAAGACCCTCGGACAGCCTCGGGTGGTCAGCTGCACCCTTCCTCTTCACATTTCAGAAGGGCTCCATTCTGTGTAGAGGGATATGAGCCTGACTGATGAGCCCAGCTCAACTATAGCATCTCCACTTCGACCCACTTCATATATTGAGGTTCCAGGTAAGGCTTTGTTTGGAAAAAATGTTAAAATAAAAATCACTAAACACTATGAAAGTGAGGGAGCACTGTGTCAGAAGGTCTCCAGTGTTGTGTTCCTGCTGGCTAGAAGATAGTTGGACAGATTCCTGCTTCCTCCCCTTTCTCGAATTAACTGTGCTGTCTGAGCCTGTCTCTCTGCCTTGGCCAAAGCCAACAATCCCAGTTCATGTCCTCTCCCCATTTTTATTGATTTGCTTATCTTTTTCTTAAGGACCGAAAGGATCTCTGTACACAAAGATTAAGTTGTCATAAAATTCCTTTATAAAACATTTGAGGGTTAAGGCTTTCAAAATACTATCAGCATTCTCCAAATATCATCAACCCTTTCCTCCCAATTTTCACTTCAATAGGTTTTAGAAATTCTTCCCTCTTTTGCATGTGGGTAAGAGGTCACTGGTCTCATTGTGTTCAGAGGGCAGTGAAATAATCGGTAGGTACACCCTGGAACCTGGGCCAGGCTGTCTGGGTTCGACTCTGAACTCTTTTATCATTCCACACGCCACAGACACATTAGTTAATGTAATTACATAGAGGCATATCTCTAGGCCTGAGTTTCTCTAACTGAAAAACAGGAATATTATCTGCTTCTGAGATTCTTTTTCTCCTTCAACATTTGCTATGTGCTTTATATAAAATTAGTCATTACAGATGCATAGCCACCAGAGATGTGGTTGTAAGTAGTTATTATGAGGACTGAATGAAATCAAGTGCTCAGAACAGGGTCTAATACATAATAAGTATTTAATAAATGCTATTCATTTTTATTAAAATGCATATATTAAAAATACTAGTCAAATCCGACATAGCACATCTTGTCTTCATAAAGATGTTTTCAAAATAAAAGTGATTTTATACAACATAATGAAAATATGTATTTATAAAAGCATTGGTTAAAAGGGAATTTTTATTAGGTATTCCTCCATCTGAAGGATTTCTAAGGAGGTTCTCACTGAATTACAGGTGCAAAGTATATGAAGAGTGCTTTATAAGCAAACATAACAAAGCAAAGGAACATTTGAGAAAGAGGGTTCGGTCATAGTTGGCAATAAAAATTCACATTCACAAAATGTTACTATGTAGTACGTGCTGTGATAGGTGCTAATGATAACAAAAATTATCAGATCAAGCCTGGTCTTTATTCTATGGAAGGTTAGAGTCTAGTAGGAGAATGGTACTTGACTGATTAAAATATACTATGACTAAACTGATCTAATATACATACACATATAGCAAGTATTTTGGTAGTGGTTACCAAATAAAAGGGAAAAGGTGTTTACTAAGACACAGGCAATTTTTTCTCTCATAAGAATACGAAATATGACACGTGGCTCCAAGCAAGTACATTACTCACCTGTCAATCTGATACCTTATCTATTACATTTTCAGATTATTAAGGCAATGACATGACTTCTAGAAAAAAAATAATATGCGCTTAGAATCTGGGCACTAAGATTAGCTGACTTCCTCAAATTAATTAAAGTTTGTGAGTCTTAATCTTCCTCCTGTATAATAATTGAAGATAACAAACCACTTTGCTGTGTCACGGTGAAGATTAAATGAGAATAAAATTATTAATGAGATAAATGAAAAACTAATTGTTATATGAACTTAATGTATGCAAGACTTTAAAAAAATTTTTAATCAGGGAGTAGCTATTTGGCTATTTAAGACCTCATGGAATCTGACAGAATTTCTTTTATATTTTAAAACATACTTTGTCAACCAGCCCCTCTTGGGAGGCACAGTGCTGTAACTCCTGTTCACTGACAGAGACACTGCCAGCCAGCTTATTCTGACCAAAGTCACAGCTGATCAATGCATGGGACTAAATCGATTGTTCTGTTTAACCTGCCTGAACCACTGGACACCGGGCTCTCAAGACCACAGTGCCCACAGTGGAGTACACACAAGAGAGAGAAGTAGCAGATCAATTAACAATTCTGAATTTCAAATAACTGAGTGGTCAGAAGTGGGAGTGACAGGCTGAGCTCTGGGTCTTTCCACCCCATGCTATGGATATACAGCCAAGCACCCAAATGGCTCCTTCTGTCTATACTCTTAAGTTTCATAATTAATAAGCCACGTAGTTCAAGTGGAATCCCAGGAGTCTGAATGGATTTGATTATCGTCAATTAATTGAAACAAATAATAAAGTTAGTAATAACTTCTGTTTACATTCTTTTTCCTAGTAAAAAGTCAGCAGAGCATTATGGCAAGAACATGGTTCAATTTAAAAAGGGGGTTCTCATTCTGACTCAAGGTGTTTTTTCAGAAGAAGCCATCTGGCCTCTTTCAGCCAATGTCTTCTCAGATGTCAAATGAGGAAGAGATGATTGAAGGATCCTTCTTCTTTTAATGACACTGGATACACTAATCATTTGTACATCTACTTTTGATAAAACCTCAAGCCCCCAATTTCACTCCAACCGTGCTGGACAGCCCACAGCGGGTATGGTTATGCTTTCAAGACGCATTGCCAGAAGGAACATGACTTACCACTAATGGGCTAGAAAAGAGCTGCAAAATGCCGTAGGAAGAGCCTGCAAAAAACATCAACAACATCCATAAAATCAGCCAGACGCATCCTAAGGATGGATTAGTGTGGTGACAATTCCATAGAAATGAACTGAAAAACGTTAGGGAAAAACAAAGATCACGTTTAAAAATGAAATTATTCCATGTATTTTTTTTCAGTTGGAAGAGTGTTAAGTAATACAGTCTCCAATAAAAGGCCTTCCCAATAAAATTAACAGTAGGCAGAAGAGTTACCAAAGGCAAGGGCTGCCATTAGGGACCTGGAGAAATAGCCCTTCCACTATGTGAGGCGTCACTATGAGAGAGACAGTCCTCCTTTGCTCCAAAGGAGAAGACTGTATAGAGGACTCAGGGGAGTAGAAATATGAATCCTTAACAATTTTTTATTAATCAGCACAGTCCTAAACTCTGCTATTTCCTGCTTCGTTGGTAAATCAATGACTTCCGGATAGAGACTATGCCCCACAGGCAGAGAAACCCTAGAGGCCTCTATGATGTGGTGGTGCAGGAAGTTTGTGACCAATCTGCCAAGGCTCACCCCAAATCCCTTTGCATGATTTAATGCAGATTACGGTTCTCTGGTCTCTCACAATAGGTAAGTTTCCTGAAGGCAAGAGTCTGACCTACCCTTTAAATACATAGCCAGCTTATCATCACTCGTGGTATGGGGCAGGGGGTAATGCTAAATCTGAATATACGCAGTCTATGGAAAAGATGAATTACATTTGTTCCAGAGTAGTATTTTTAAATATTCTGAAAATCCATTTTATCCCATTTTTAATTTACCCTTGGATAATATTTAGCTGTATGACTGATTTGTACTAGTTCAGATGATTTAAATTTTAGTGCTCTGAAAACATGCACTATTAACCACTCACCTACTATTCCTGCGACTGTTGGACTTGCTCCAAGAGACTTGATGTGAAGGCTCAGTAAAGGGACAACCATGCTGACACCAAACAAATCCTAAACAACAAAACAATGATTAACTCAAATTAGAAAGGGAAGGCTAGGTGTTTTTTTCAGTGGTGATTGTAATCATAAACTGATTTTCCAAAAAAACAAAGAAACAACAACAACAAAAACACTATCTAATTCTAAATCTTAGAGCAAACAGAAACCATAATTGTATATTACATTATCTTATACTCATCAGGTAAAAGTTATCAAAGGTCCAGATACCAAATGTGGTAACAGCTGCCACCTGTAAATGCCTGGACTACCCTGGCCTAGAATCCATTTTAACTTTAGCTTCTTTGTAATTGGTCCTTAATATTCAAGGAGGATGTGCTATAGAAGCTCCTCAAAAAACAAAACAAAAAAACTACAATTTTTGTGGGTAATGAAGTGGGCAAAGAGGTAGTGATGTGTGTTTCTTGGCAAAGCAGCATGTACTTAATAATATGAATTTCCTCCTGCAGTTAAGGAAGGTGCCCGATTTGTGGTTTAGAGCCTTACAAGGTAATAATACCTGAAAAGAAAGTCTCAGTAAAGCAGGAAGGAGAGAGAAGGCTAGCTGGTGCACAGATGGAAGGCCACCTTCCACAGCTAAGTCATAGAAAGTGCATACACTTTGGGGTCAGACACACAGTTCTCAATTCCACCTCCAACACCTACTAATAAGCATGTGTCCTTGGAAAATTATTTAATATTACCAAGTGTCAGTGCTGTCGTGTATAAAAAGTGGGGATACTAACACCTGCCTGGTAGAAACATGATGTACATTAAGAGACACAATGGTTGAGAAAGGTCTGACAGATAAAAGAAGTGCAAGCATATTTCCTGTTTTCTTCAGTTCTGGGAATAAGTACTGATCTTTTCAGCTAGGTATTCTGAGTTAACAGAAAGACTGCTAATTTTCCCTTTAAATATTATTCAAATTCCTACTTCATTTGTTTAGTTGCTACAACTGGTTTAGAAGAAAAATACGTAGCACACACAGAGTTTTCTTCATATTTAACTTGAATTTATTTTTCTGTAATCTTGGTTAAAAAGAAAGAAATGCATGAAAAATGTATTTTCTTTGGGCCTAGAATTAATCTTTTGCTCCCTGCTTCTCGTGGTGGCTGTACAGTCACTGAATTATAGAATCAGGAACTTTCAAATACATCTTTCATTTCAGTGGTTTTTCCCATGGTTACATCTTTAGATTGCCATAAATTTATTATCCAGTGATCTTAAATAGTTATTAAGTTTACATTATCAGAACTTATTATTTTAAGAATCAGTAGGTCCCCACACCCTTATCCATGGAGGATACTGACCCCCAACTGGAAGCCTGAAGCCAGTGAGTACCAAGTCCTATATATACTCCTTCTTTTTTTTTAATATACACATATCAATGATAAAGCTTAATTTATAAATTACATTAAGAGATGATCAACAATAACTAATATAATAATTATAACAATATACTGTAATAAAAGTTTTGTGAATATAATTTCTCTCTCTCAAAATATCTTACTATACTGTCCTCACTCTTCTTGTGATGATGTGAGATGACACAATGCCTATGTGATAAGATTAAGAGAAGTGAATGATGTTTGCACTGTGATATAGTTTTAGACTACTAGAAGGGTTACTTGAACACAAGAACTGTGCCAATCTGATAATTAAAACTGCTACTAAGTGACTAAGGAGAAGGTACCATATACTGAGAAATGGGTACGCAGGACAAAGGGGTGATTTGGACATAGCGGGATGCGTCAAAATTTTATCATGCTACTCAGGATGGCATGCAGTTTAAAACTTACGAATTATTTCTGGAATTTTACACTTAATATTTTTGGACAAAGGTGGACCACAGGTACCTGAAACTGCAGAAAGCAAAACTGCAGATAAGGAAGAACCACGGTACTTAAAATTTCTTTTGGGTCTGAGCCAATATCTTTTGGGCTTTATTGTCAACTTTGTCCCATCAACATACTGATGTTTTATATCATTTAAATTATTCAAAATAAATCAGGTACCTATCACATTTTCTAGATCTTTAAGAAAACTCAACTGTCCAACAAGATCCACCCACCCACCCATATTTCCTACACTGCTTGTCATCTGATATTCAAATGGTTATTCTAAATAGAGGAAAGAAGAGAAATACTTAGTAGATACGTTGAGGTCTATGGATGGTAAATACAAAAACATAGACTCATAAGCAATAATGGATGATGAAACAGTATTATTTTAATACTTTATGAGCCTGAGAAATACTATCTTTTTCCAAGGAGGCTGGATGCTAGCTAGCTCCTTCCTCTCTGAAAGTTGTTCTAAAATTGTCTTCCCCCTTAAGATAACTTTGAATTTGGCACCTGAAAATCAGATAAGGGGGGCCACTTAACTCTTTCACAGAACTCCTACAACTCTCAGTGAAAACTGATGAATATATTAAAGAGTTTCAGGCTCTTTTGTGGGATATGAACCCAGATATTTTTTGACTAGTGAATTATAGCAATAAAAATGAATTCTCACCTGACTAAAGCTGTTGAAATGAAATACAAATCTCACCAGGTAGGTACTTGGAGGAAAGAAGGAACTGAAATCATAGATCTTAGCAGCATCGTAGTATGCTGACCACGAAGGATGTAAAGAGTCATCTTAGTTTTCCTTCCTAAACCAATTAAAACCTAGAAGCACAGATGAGAGCTAAAAACAGAACACTTGGGCAAATGACTTCTTTAATCTTATTCCTTTCCTTTCCTAATCAGAAACCATTTTCCCAAAAGTCTTAGGGGTCTTCACATCTCTAAATATATTAAAAATAGTAACTATGTTATGTGTAATTTTCCTTACATATATGTTAACAGAGCAATTAGATGCTTCAAGGATGCCTGAAGCTGCATATATTTTGTTTACAACATTTTCCATTTAAAAAAACCCCTACTCTCTTTTAACTTTCAGAAGATCTTACATTTCCCCCTGAAGATATTAGAGAACTAATGATTCTCTTAATAAATTATTAAAATTTTACATCAATCTTGCTAGATTAGACTTGCCACGTGCACAGCATGTAGACAACATATGAGAAGCTATGACTATCAAATCTGTATCAGAGGGTCAACCATTATGAATGATGTGCAAATTTATTAAAAAGGAAACCAAAAAACTCCAACTATTTTGAAATCTAGGTCATGATGGTTTCCAAAACTGTATGAACTCTAGTCTGGACTTTCCAGGTGAGGGTCCAAATCCTTTCAGTCTGCAGAACTAGATGGTAGTACCACGTGAGGTACAGTAGCAGCTATTGGGGTCCCCATCTCCTATCCGAGGGTGGACGGCAGTCCACTCCCTTTTGAAATTTGAAGAACCACCCACACTCAATGGTTTTGAATTCTGGAAGGTGGAAGAGGCACCTGTCACCTGAGACTAAACTAAAATTAAACACGATCAAAAGGGACACCAGGCACTGAACTCAAAGGTATTAAGTCTGGTAGTGGGGGCTGCAATGTTCCCTAAACTGGAGGCAGAGATTCTCTCTGAAAAGCTACCCTTCTCCCTAACCGTCTCATGGTTCTGTGTTTATAGCAATGTGGTGAATATGCTTTCATCGTTGTCCTAAAAACTATGCAACATTAAACCTTTAAGGACTATTGAACACCTTGTATTGAGGAAGGGGAGGGAGACTTCTTTCTTATTTCTCTCCTTGGTAAGAGTGACTTAGTGTCCTATCTCAAGTGAGGTACCAGACCAGGGAGAAGTAGTGGTCTTAACCTGCATCCAGGCAGAAAACAGTAATTCCCCTTTGCCAGGGCCCTGTGCCACTGGGGACTATCTTCTAGGACTCAGAAGGCAGCATTGACATTGACCAGCTCCTTGTATTGTCAAGATACATTCTCAGGCCCAGTAAAGAAATCCTACATGGTTCTTGTCCTAATTCTGTCTCAACCTGAATTAGCTCACAGGTTGAGGGCAATTGAATCAGGCCTACATTTGGAAAGTGAGGAATGAAAAGGTAGGTCTAGGGTTTCTGCAGATAATGGTCCCTAAACAACCAACACAAGCTTACTAGTAAGGTTGTTAAAATTACAATGTAAATTCTTACCCCACACAGACTGTGTATTACAGAGAATGGAGCTCCACAGCACCTACATATTATATTGCAAGTTTTCAAATTCCATGAATAATAAGTGGATGGATGAGTGACTTACTCCACCAAACCTTTCTAGGCTTTCCATTTGATATGGGAAGTACATAACTGTCCTTATTAACCCAGGACACACACAGAAATCATAACAAAACCCTGCACTGTACAATATACTGGGGTGCCAAAAATGTATACACATTTGAAGAGATGTTATCTATGTATTATTTTTCCATGTTGAATTGAATTATGGTAGCAATGTGTAGTATGATGCTTGCTGAAAAGATGGTGTTAATCAAATGAATGCTAGCGTCACCATGTGACATGCAGGACAGTTGGAGGAAGCATAGTTGTCAATGGAGCAATGTAAGGCCATTTTGAAGTGGTATTTGAAATCTGAAAGTGTTGTCTGAGTTTCCCTCACATTCTCCTGACTTACTGACTTCTACCTTATAGGGGATCTTAAAGGATGCGATGTACCATAGAAAACCAGCTACGCTGGTGGTACTTCAGTAAGAAATTGAAATGGCAATGTGCAGCAATACAAGAGGACACTTCAGTCAACGTTACTCAAGCAGTAGCTCGCTATAATCAGAAGTGTCTGGAAACTGATGGTAACCACTTTGAGCACCTCTTGTAGTTGCAGAGGTCAAACGTGACTTGTTATCAGTATATATTGAGTATTACAATTTTAATACAGTTCTTTTCCTTTCGTAAAATGTGTACACATTTTTTGGCACCCTCTTTATAGTCAAAAGGTAGATGTGTATCATTCACTGTGACTTGCATTTTTAAACATCCCAGTCTACCAGGAACCCTAATGAAAAGGTGCCTAATTCTGTCCACATAGAGTCATCAAAAGGGACTTCCCACACCTAGCCTGGTAAAAAGGCCCGTGTGTTCCTACCTCAGCCACTGGACCTCTGGGCTCTCCTAAACTCGCCCAGGAGCCCTTGCTCTTTGTCCTGCCACATTATCTAACACCTGGGGTCACCTTCCACCTAGGCTCAGTCCACAAGTCAAGCTTGAGGCTGGGGTGGAGGGGGTTCTTAACAGGCTGTGAAGGACGAGGCCTTGCAGATGGGGCCCCAAGTGAAAATGCAAAGGGCAATAATGCCCTGTGGCCAGGTACAGAGAAAAGGTTATGGGGCAGGTGGGGGCTTGATCACTAGGCAAGCAGCAGCAGGAAGATCATACTTTCCCAGCTCTGGCTGTGCCTTACAACCACCAGCGAAGTTTCAAGAAAAAGTACCCTTATTCGAATTCTGCACCTGGCGCCCAGCTTCAGCACTCACCAAGAAGCCCACGAGATAGAGGCAGAACAGGAAGCGGCGGTCTCCGAGGGCCCCGAGGCCGGGAGTTCCCGCCTCGGCCCCTGTCCTCGGCTCCTGCCGCGGCTTTGGTGTCGCCGAGTCCAGCCCCACGGCCGAGCCCCGACCACGCTGGCCCCCGAGCTCCATGTAGACGTCTGCAGGGGTCGCGGAGTATGGTAGGAGCTCCCGCCGCCGCCAGCCCCGCCCCAAGAGGAAGCGGGCGGCCTGCGCCTGCGCAGAGGGGCGCCGCGGCGGGGCGCCGGTGGTTCTCTCAAGGGGAGGGGAGCGAGTTCGGCCCCCAGCGGCTGCGGATGGCGTGTGCCTCCAGCAGAGGGAAGACGTTCCACTTCTGCGATGGTAGAGATGTGATGATCCTGTAGTTCCCTTGGGGTAAAAGACCCTGCCTGCTGTCCCTGCCATCGGAGGATGGGAGGAAATGTGGTGAGCTTCACCTCAGAGTATGGGGTTGTCAAGGGAAAAGCGTCCAAACTTGAAGAAAAAATTATAAGAGTTTATTTGAACCAAATTTTGAGGACATACCTGGAAGAAAAATCTCAATGGATTGAGAAAGAGTTCCACAGAATGGCAGTTTTGCAGCTTATATTAGACGCAAAAGAGAAGATAATGCAAGAAGGCGCGTGAAATCCATCTGTGGTAGATTAAGGGGACGGGAGAAAGCCAAGTGGGAGAGGGTGGGGCATCCCTAGGATTGTATGGAGATAGAATACAGAGAATAAGATAACAATGAGGAGTTTCATGGTTTTGTGCTCTGTGGTCTTGTGCTCTGTTGTCTGTGGTTATTGTCCTTCAGAGGAGTCTGGAAAAGGAAACGACTTTGACACTTCAAAGGTATATTACCCTAGGTGCAATAGACATGGCACAGTTATGGTAAAGATTGACCTTGGCCTCTTGGGAAGTTCCTTACAACCAGTTGACTAAGAAGAAACAACTAAGGCTGGTTTACAATTAGATCTGCATGATATTCTGGTATCAACTGAAAGTGTACAGCTATATATTAATAATAGCACTACAGTGCCACATGGGTAACTTTAAAGGATAGTGGTGAAGGAAGAAACATTTTACCACTGGTTGGCACTTCCAGTGGCACTTCAGTTATTCACTTGGCCTGGAGTGAGAGATGACCAAAAATGAAGTACACTATTCATGGCTAATATCTAACAGGCTCCATGTTGAGAGACTTGGAAGCTTAATGACAAATAAGTCTGGAGAAGAGATGTGTATGAATGTCTCCAGTGGGGCACAGGATGCAGAAGATACTTTTGTCCCTTGTTAATGTCTACCAATATGTACCTACTGCAGAGGAGGCTCTTTAAAATGAGATGGACAAAATGATATGCTCTTTTCATGGCCCCCCACACACCAGTATTTTTTCAGTGGGCCCATGTACAAAATAGCTGTGGCGGTAGAGAAAGAGGCTATATATGGCCTTACTCTTATCAGTGATACTTAAGTTCTAATCTACCAATAGCAGAGACCAGTATTGAATTCCTACTATGTCACCACTCCCTGGGAGGAAACCTACTGGAAGGTTGATTTTATTGGGCCTCTACTATTAATGGAAGGTGCAGATATTCATCCTTAGTGGAATTAACAAGTATTTTGCACATATATTTTTCTTCTCTATTTCTAATACTTATGATAACAACATCATCTATGGACTCACAGAATACCTTCTCTACAACTATGGCATTTTTACATAGTGTTACTCCTGATTAATGTATTTAGTTTACTGCAAATGAAAGTAGTAGGATCATCCTTGAATTAACTAATCTTATTACATTACCCATCACTCAGAAGAGGCTGGCCTAATTGAATGGAGAAAAGGCTCATTGAAGGCTCGGTTATAGTGCTAAATGGAAGATAACACATTGTAAAATAATGCAATTCTGTCTTAAAGCATAGGGTATATTCTTTGAATTAGAGACCATTATATGGTGCTCTCTCCTCCTTATCCAGAGGATATAGTTTGGGAACCATAGAGTAGAAGAGGTAGTGGCTCCTTTCACCTAATAACCCATCTTGGCAACTTTGAGCACACTGGTTTTGAGGTCTCTGATCCCAAGAGGGCAATGTATCCACCAGGGAGCAGAAGTTCTATTGAATTAGAAGATGAGACCACATTTATGTTTTTGATGTCATAGTTTAGATCATATTTGTTTTGTGTATCCCCTAACTACTTATTGTAGTTATAGTTTATTTTGTTAATTTTATCTTTTAAACTTCATACTAGCTTTTTAAGCCTCTAATTCACTGTTTATTAATATTTGCCTTTACCAATGAGGTTTTTCCTTTCACATATTTTCTTATTTCTGGTTGTAGTCTTTTCTTTTCTGCTTAACGAGGACACTTTAACCTTTCTTATAAAGCCAATTTAGTGGTGATAAACTCCTTTGGCTTTTGCTTGTCTAGGAAACTCTTTATTTCTCCTTCCGTTTTGAATGATATCCATGCTGTCGGAGTATTCTAGGTTGTCAGTTCCTTTCTTTCAGCACTTTGAATGTAATCTACCACTACCTATAAAGTTTCTGTAGAGAAGTCAGCTGATAGACTTACAAGGTTTTTTTTCCTTTTTTTGTGAGTAGTTGTTTTCTTCTTGCTGCCTTCAATATTGTCTTTTAACTTTTGCTATTTTAATTGCAGTATGTCTTGGTTTGGGACTCTTTGGATTCAACTTGTTTGGAACTCTGTGCTTCCTAGATTTGAATGTCTGTTTCCCTTCCCAGATTAGGGAAGTTTTCAGCCATTATTTCTTCAGTTAAACTTTTTGCCTATCTTTCTTCTCTTTCTGGAATCCCTATAATGTTATTGTTAGTGTGCTTGATGTTGTCCTACAGGTCTCTTAAATTCCTCTCTTTTAAAAAAAAATATTGTTCATATTCTTTTACCTTTTTGCTGTTCTGTTTGAGTGATTTCCACTATTTTGTCTTCTAGGTGAATAATTCATTCTTCTATATTATCTAATATGCTGTTGATTCCTTCTAGTGTATTTTTTCATTCCAGTTGTTGTAGTCTTTAGCTCTAATTAGTTCTTTATTACATTGTGTAACTCAGTTGAAATTCTCAGTGAATTCCTCTGTTCTACTCTCAAGTTTGGTGAACATCCTTACTGTTATTTTGAATTCTTTAGCAGACAAATCATCTCTATTTTGTTAGGGTGTTGTTTTTTTTTTTCTGAGGGTTTTTTTTTTTTTTTGGTTGTTGTTGTTCCTTCATTTGAAGCATATACCTCAGTCTTCTCATTTTGTTTGACCTTCCATATTTGTTTCTATGAATGAGATGTAACAGCTATCTTTCCCAAGCTTGAAAACGTTCAAGTGATCTTACTATTGATTGTGTATGGTGCCTTGGCTGTCCGGGCTGGGGCTGGCTCTGGGCTGGGCATTGGGGAATGCTTTGCTGTGGCCTTGCACATTGGCCAGAGGATCCTGGATAGAGGTTCCACTTGTATTATATAGGTGGAGGGAGAATGTAAACAATTGTGTTTCCCGGCACTCCCAAACCCAAAGAGCTCCTGTGGTTCCCCAACTCTCTCCATGTTGTCTCTCTCTTGAAAGTTGTGCAGAAGCTGTTCAATCCTCCCCCAGTTGTTTCTTAGGAAGAATTGCTCTATATGTAGGTGTTTATTTGGTGTGCCTGTGGGAGTGGGTTAAGTTTAGCATCCTCCTACACTGTCATTTTGTACCCACCTCTCGCCTAAGACATTTTTGATTGTCACAACTACAGCTGCACTATTAGCATGTAGTATAGAGCTGAGACAGACGTTCATCACGGTTTACCAGTGGACTGCTAAGCAATTTTGGGGTGACCACCTGAATAATGAAATAAATAGCTAGTACACCGTGACAGTTGGAGAAGTAGCCCTTGCCCTGAAAAAGTCTGCCCAGGCCTGATCTAGTGAGTGGAGACTAGAGATACTGCTAATTATTCTGCAATCCACAGGACAGCACGTTATCCCCCCAAACAGCAAATTATCTAGTACACAATAGCCATAGTGCTAAAGTTAAGAAACACTACTCTAGTGCCACCTTGTGTTTAAGGTGTCAGCTACTTTGTTAGAGCATTTTTCATTCTATCTGCTCCCCTCTTGGCTTTGGCTCTTCCCTCCGTACTGTGCCTCTGAGACAATCTTTCTCTTGCAGTTCTAGATATACTCCATTGTTATTGTTACTTGACACTTGTTAGCATATTGATGGTTGGCAGTGGGGAGAGCGTTCTTTGATGTTCTGACTATGTCTCAGTCAGGCACAATCTTAGAAAGGAAATGTCTTAGCTACTGTGAACCTGAGTCCTGGGGGTGTGGCCTGGCCTTCACAAGTGTTCCAGCTGTAGACCTGGGCCTGGCAAGAGATATTCCATTTCCTCTCTTAGGTAGAGGGGTGTTTTTTGTTTGTTTGTCTGTTGTTTAATAGATTTTATTTTTTAGACCAGTTTGGGGTTACAGAAAAACTGAGCATAAAGTAAAGTTTTCATATTTCCCCTGCCTCTACACATGCATAGCCTCTCTCATTATCAACACCTGCTGCCAGAGTGTTATGTTTCTTGTAGTCAATGAACCTACACTCACATGTCATTATCACCCAAAGCCCATAGTATACATTAGGGCTCACTCTTGGTGCTGTATATTCGTGTGTTTGGACAAACTTATAATGACATGTACTTAACATTATGTTAGCAAACAGAATAGTTCCACTGCCCTAAAATTCTGCATGCTGTGTACATATTCCTGCTTTTCTTGAAGGATAAAAGTTCCCTTCCCCCTTCCTTTCTCACTCTCTCCCTCTTGTCTTACTCAGCTAAAAGCGTTTCCACCATATGACAGTTTCATTGGTCTTTAACATGCAGACTGAGGCTTTTGTGCCACAAAGGAGATAGGTGGGTAGTGTTTGGCAGGGGCTGCTTTTCTGCTCCCCAATAGCAAGATGGGAGATGATTCTCAAGATCCTCCCCAATCTTTTCTATAAGCACCTGGTAGGGTTTGTTGAAGAAAAGCAAGTTGATGCAAATGCACCTTTAATGGTACATGCAGGATCTCCACACTCGTTAAAACTTGGCCTATAACAATTCATTAGATATTTTTGGCTGATACACGTAGGAGCTTATAGGTCATTGAGCATTTTCTACTATATGATGTTATGTTAGCAAATGCTTGGGTCCTTTTTCTCCCTGCAGGCACTTGTTTTTCCCCAGAAAGTCAAGTTGGTTTGTTATTTACCTGAGACCTCAACCTGCTCATGGGTCCAAGTAAAGTTGTTAATTTGAAGTTTGCCTTATCTTTTGCTTGTAGAAAAGGTGGGCAGAACGCTCTTTCTAGTTCTCTACACCTCGAAGGTGAAAATGGAAATATTATTATTTTTTTCATGTTATAATCATTCTTTGACAACTGATGTTGAACTGAAATCTGCCTAGAGCATCTAACTGCTGGCTTTAGTTTTATATTCTGAGTGACACATGAGGACCCCACTCTCATGACCTCATTTAATCTTAATTACCTCCTAATGGGCCTTATCTCCAAATATAGTCACATTAGGAGTTAGGAATTCAACATATGAATGTGGGAGTACACAAAGTAGTCCATAATAAGAAACCCTGCCATAGAGAGATTCAGAGTTGCCTCCTTATTGATAAAATGGGGGTAAATTATAGCACTTGTTGCGGTGAGTTATTGTGGGGATTAAATGAGTTAATATACCCAAAACAGTGCTAAGTGTTTTTATTTTGTTGATGCCATTTTTGTTATTTAGTTGCTGTGTTATTTGAGTATCCTGATATGTCCTAATTTTTAAGCACTTACCCCACACCACATGTGCAATGAAATTAAACAAAATTTAAAGGGCACAGGTGAGCACAACATGAAGAGAAGGTTGTAGAGGAGGGTTGTCCAATCTTTTGGCTTCTCTGGGCCACACTAGAAGAAGAATTTTCTTGGGCCACACATAAACTACACTAACACTAACGATAGTTGATGAGCTAAAAGAAAGGTTCATGCATAATTTTTGTAGTATTTTAAGAAAGTTTATGAATTTGTGTTGGGCCGTGTGTTGGACAAGCTTGCTATATAGCTTTCTATGCAGGAACTTTAGTGGTGCCTTCAGCAATCCTGCAGACAATGGCCTTCCCATGGGCTGCTGAGTGCATTTTCACACAAACACAACACCAGCTATTTTCTCCTGAGAGACCAGTGGGCAGTGAGATCCCAAAAGAATGAGTCTCCTCAGCCCCACCATTTTCACTGATTACATTGTCTTTCCTTTGGGCACAGGGCCTGAACTAGAATCATAGACCCTAAACTCATTTGAGCCTCTTACAAATTCTTCCCTGGGAAAGTCATTGGTAATGGGAATTAAAAGTCTATTTTCTTTACTGACAAAGAACTACCCAGTGGCAAAGGTATTTAAGGAGAGGGCAGAACCAAGGGTAAATAAAAATGTCTCTCTAAATTAAGACTGAAGTCCTTGTACTCAAGATTAATGAAAAGCACTTTTACAACCAAGGGATAGGAGAGGGGAACCTCTTCATTGATATGGCTTCTGACATAGGGAATGTAGCATGTCTTCTCAGAAAGAATTAGAACTAAACAAAGGAATGAGTAAATTAAGTCAAATTGCAATTGTTTAAAATGTGTATTTGTTTATATAATAGATGCATTGCTACCAGTGACATACTTTTCATTTCTAGTTTTATAAATCAAAGAATTACCCCTTTGTTCCTCAGTTTTGTTTCTGAAATGTTGTATTGTGTGTTGATTGAGGGCAGGTTTTCAACAAATAAGTTCCAAGATTTTTGCCTCTTTCAGGAGTTAATACACTTAAGTGCACTAATAGAGATTCTTATGAAATTGAACCCAAAGCTGGGCAGCAAACCCCTTTTGAAATGAAGTATAGTTTTGTGATATAACTCCCTCTGTGTGAGTTACCTGTATGTGAGGTCAGACAATTAATTTTGCGAACTCATCCTAGAAAAAGTGTTACATACCTCATTGCTGAATATTACTATGGTCACGTTCAAAGTACTCTCCTTGGGAAGCTATGCACCGATGCCAGCACCTAGGCCAGGCTTCACAGCAATTTTGGAACTCTTTTTCTGGAATGGCCATTGGAGCTGTCCTCATGCTACCGTGTGCTTATATTGGCAGTACTGTACAAACAACTCGCTGGTATAGTACTAGGTGCTGGCATCGGTGCATAGCTTCCCAAGGGGAATATTTTGAAGGTGACCATAGTAATATTCAGCAATGACATACATAGCACTTTTCTTGAATGAATTCCTGAAATTAATTGACTGAACTTGTACTTAGCTCTAAATTTAATGGAATGTAGATGGCCTAAATTAATGAGGTGAATGAGCCTGTGGATCTGACTACAGTTGTGTTCACTGTAAGCTATTCACCACGGCATAGGTACTTAGGAGGCACCATCTTAGTTAAGGCTGTCCAGCATCAGGTACTGTGGGAATAGTAAATCCTTGCACTACAATACTTGTACTGGAGAAAGGGGAGGGGGTGGGAGAGGAGTGGGGGAAGCTAAATATAAGGTGATGGAAAGAGAAGTCACATTAGGTGGTGAAATTATTATACAACAAGTTGACAATGCACTGTAGAACTGTAAGCCTGAAACCTATGTAATCCTTGCTAACAGATGTCACCCCAATAAGTCTAACAATAAAAATGAATTAAAAAAAAAATTAAAAAAAAAAAAAGAAATATCCCAGCTGACCATAGTATACCATGGATGCAAATTTTACCATTAGCCAGCAGATGGCAGTGTTCAACCCAATTCAATTTAAGTCAATATTTGGTGAACTAAGTTTTTATTGAGCATGGACCTAAAGCATTATGCTAGGTGTTAGGGATGCGCTGTAAACAAAAACGGAATTGCTTTGAGTGTGTTGCTCCTATGGAGTGTGTCTGTTGTTCCTGTACTATGTGTAAGAGTAGAAGGCCTGTGAATAATCTCTTAAAATTATATAATATAGTACATGTGGTCCTATTGTCTTATTGATGGGGGAGGTAGCAGGGAGGATAACACACAAGAACCAAGAACTCTAATACAAAACAGAGATTAAAAAGGTCATTAAAGTAGCAGAGATATATGGTGATGTTTCACTGGCAGTAAAATTATGTTTAAATAATGAACATAGGGAAACAATTGATTTTAGAGTCATTACTCAGACTACTGTCTTATGTCTAGGACTATGGGACCACAATCCTTTTGTAACCCTTAAGGCCAGATCTGTTTAGAACTCAGAATTCGGGGGATTTTAGAAAATAAAAATATACATATACTATACATTGCCTAACACTCCTGTGGAAACTGGGGAATCTTATGATCAAACCCATTCATACTTATACAATCAATTACATGAGAATTCTCAATACAGTTCATATACATGCTTATGCCAGTCAAGTCTACTTTGCCAAAAGCTTTTAGTTTTCAGAGATTTTAGATATTGGAATGGCAGATAAGTATTATGAATATATGACAAAAAAAAGAATCTACCCTAACATCTCCAAATCCCACTCCAGTTTTGTGGAAAATAGATTCCCAGTCTATAGAAGCATGGAGAGTTTGATTTGTTTACAAATTTGTTCAGCATTGTTGGGTTCTGAGTATTGTCATTCTTATATTTTTTAAGCAAAATGAACTAGAATTAATTTTGTTTTGATAATTTTTAAATAGTTTCTTAGCCATTTTGTGATAAGTAAAACTATTGCAGTATCAGGATTGAAAATTATGACCTTCGGAAAAAGAATGTTTTTCTCATTGTCACTCACAAATTAAACATGCCTTAGGATTTTTGATAAGTTTCAGTGTACTTACCAATTAAAAACACAGTTAACTAAAAGGACATTGAATCAAAACAAGCAAAGCTTCCAAACAACCCAGCCTTTGGTGTCAAGTTTTATTTATCCTGCAAAGAAATGTGTGAGAATTCTTCATTCTCTATTTTTTCATGCTATTTATTTTTTTCAGTGGAATGTATTCCTTTAAGAATTATGTAATTGAAAATAAAATATTATGTTTCAAATGTGAGACATTTTATAGACATAGGAACTACTAGAAAACAGCATATAATAAAGAATAACAATATTAAACCAAAAAAAAAATACAATAGGGGAATTTACCATACGATCTCGATCTTAGAATGCTAATGATTTTCATACACTCTAGATTTTAAAAGATTGATTTTTAAATTTTGTTTTAATTAAAAAATTAAAATCACTTTAGCCACAGTTTCTTTAAGTGACAAGAGACTCTAAAAGGGAAGTTATTTCCAGGAAGTCAGGAGGATCTCCAAATGAAGCAGTGGCAGTAAAAATAATCTGGATGAGGGGAAAAAAGTCAGGGATGACCAAAGAATTTAAGGAGCTTTCAGAATTAGCTGGAAACAATGTGCCTTCTAGTATCTAATTTTACAAAATATCTCTTTGCTTCATTGTTTAGTCTTTAGATTCTCAAAAGTCTTTGAAGCAGCTTGCAAAATCACAGGTTAAAAAAGTGTGTATGAGGTAAAGTCAGGGTTACACAGGAAGGAAACTAAGGAAGTCAGGTGGGGAACAGGAATTGGGACATAATGGTCTTCTATTCATTGACTTATGAGCTTTCCAAGTTCCAAAGTGAATAAGCACTCACAGTGCCATGAGAATATAAGCTTACTGAGGTTATGTCAATGTTGTAGGACACAGAACTCTTAGAATAGACAGTGATAAATATTGGTCAAATGAGTCAATACTTATAGTGTCTCTAAACACACTTCTTTTTACCATTTAGAAGTTCCCTCCTGGTTTTCATAAGGGGGCCCTATAGAGGAAGAGACCAATATCCCCAGTAACATCTTAAAGAATAATGGGGCAGATTTTCTATGGGGCTTTGATTCATTTGTTCATTCATTATTTGTTCATTGAACAAACATTTTTTGACCTATTTTTTTTAAAGACAGAGATTAAAAAACTGTCTAGAAGAACAAGAATATAATTAAGCAGATATGAGAAAGTGTTACAGATTGTATAATCCTTGAAGAGTACTGATGGGAACTCAATACCGAGAAGAACAGGTAGCACCAAGTAGGTACTTGGTAAATATTTGTTGAATGGATTAATGAAGAGTTTATCAGATAAATGAGAGGATGAAATATATAGGTGTGGGGACACTTGGGACGCTTGGTCAGAAGTTAATCTTGAAATAAATCTGAGTAAGATCTGAATTGCCAGCATAGGGAATTTTATTTTATTTGTGCTTTTAAATTTTTCCACTGAGAATTATCTCCATCTAAAAGCAGGATAGAAAGAAGCCAATATCTGGAAGTTCTTAAGTGCAATTTTGCTTTATTTCCCTCCTTAGTTTTAAAATAAAAATGAGCAGCTTCTTACGTGTCATTTACAAAATAGAATTGGATTCTTAGTTTTAGAACCTCAATAGGGTGTCTTCAAAGGCTCATGAAGTGACTCTTTCAGTATTAGAAATGGCTACAGCAATAATTATTTTATTTGACATAAGTATATGATACCAACTCATATGACACATTCATCTTACCTGATCATCCTCTGAACCATTGTTTTCATTTTTCAGACTTAAAAACAAAAACAAACAAACAAAAATGTCTGAGACTCAGAATTTAATGATTTGCCCGAGAACACACATCTGGAAAGGAAACTCCAATTCTTCTTAATTCAATGAAATCTTCATTCTAAAATATGCAGGGAAGGGAGGGAGCTGGTACCTGAAGTTCCTGTTTTTGTCCCCAGGTTCACCTTGTCTTGGAGGACCACTCCAAAGTACCCACTCAGAACCTTTCCTTTTCACTTACGTTTGGGCACAGAGAACTAAAGGTGAAAGTTGTAACAAAATCATGGGGCAACATTTAGGATACAAAGATAGACATGTAATCCATAAATTATTGTTTATTACCTTTGGCAGTGAGACCCCATGTAGATCTCTCTTTGTTTACCTCTAGCCTTTTTTAAAAAAGTTTTTTCAATTACAATTGATATTCAATATTATGTCAGTTTTAGGTGTGTAGCAATGGTGTGGGTAGACATTTGTATAATTATGAAGTGATTGGCCTCATTAATCTAGTACCTACCTGGCATCATACATAGTTATTACAATATTATTGACTATATTCCCTATGCTGTACTTTACATTGCTGAGTATGTTGTAACTACCAATTTGTACATCCTAATCCCGTCATCATTTTCACTCAGCTACCTAACCCCTCTCCTATCTGGCAACCATCAGTTTTGTTCTCTGTATCTATTAGTTTGTTTCCGTTCTGTTTGTTCACTGATTTTGTTTTTTAGATTCCACAAGTATGTGAAAACATGCAGTATTTTTCTTTCTCTTTATTTCACTTAGTATAATAGCCTCTAGGTCCATCCATGTTGTTACAAATGGTAAGATTTCAGAATGGCTATCATCATTAAATCAACAAACAAAAAGTGTTGGTGAGAATGTGGAGAAAAGAGAACCCTCCTGCAATTTTTAGTGGGATTGCAAAGTGGTATAGCCACTATGGAAAAAAATTGAAATAGAATTACCATATGACCCAGAAGTCCCACTTTTGGGTATTTATCTGAAAAAACCCAAAATTTGAAAAGATATATGCACCCTTATGTTCACCACAGCACTATTTATAATAGCCAAGATGTGGATGTAAGCTAGGTATCCATAGACAATTGGATAAACAAAAGTGGTACATATATACAATGGAATATTACTTGTCTATAAATAAGAATGAAACCTTTGGCCTTCGTCATGTGACCAAGAACATTTTTAACTCCTACCACCAAGAAGACTTTAAGATGGTAAGCTTCCTGACCCGGACAATGGACCTCCACAGAGAAACTGGTCATTTCATATACCGCCTACTGAAGACTTAGTTGTATTGAAGGTGTTTAACCTACTAAGGATGGTGTTTGCCATGTAGCCAATGCTCATGAGTATTATTATACTTACTATTATTCACCTCAATTTACATTTTTAACAATCGAGCTCTCCCACAAGTTTGACCCTGAGACACCAGGTTTATGCTTGTGGCCTTGCATAGTCAATGTGGTAATCATATCCACACAAACATAGATTCAGTATTTGCATAAGGGATAGGTACTTATATAAATGGAGTTGCTTTATTATAGAATTATTGTGAGTTGAGTTTGATGCTCAGGTATGTCTGTCTCTCCTCATCTCCTGGCCATTCACTAGAAAAGAGGGTGAAAGCAAAGAGAGAACCTATGGCAGAATTTGTAGAGAGATCCTGAGAACATAGCTGCTGTTTAACAATCTTTCTGATGTGCAGACAAACTTTTTAGCTGCTTCGAGAACTTGAGGAAGAGATACTGAATAGCTATTAGAAATGTTTTAGAATCGTGGGAAATTACAGGAATTTCAAATGACAGGCAAAGCATCCAATTTTCTGAAGAAGAAAGGCACTTTTTGATCCCTGGTTTGTAAGTTCCATTTTGTTTTTCAATAAGAGTCTAATACAAATTTTTAAAAACATGGTTTGTGGGCAGAGGAAGCACACACCCTGATAAATCCCATCTCTCCAAGTTTCACAAAGAACAGGCCAGGCCAGATTAGGGCCATTTCTTTTGGGCTGGGTGGCCAGTTGGATAGCTCAAGGAGTCCTAATACAAATGGATTTTTATTTTGTTTTAGTACCCATTATGTGTCAAGCACTATAATAAGCACATTAGGGATAATTGAGCTAAAGAATTTCATTTTCATGGTGTCAAAGTTTTCTATGGTATTTTTCTCAAATAGACGTACATGAAAGAATGGTTGAAATAATTAGGTACATTAATAAATGGTTTAATATAAATTTTTATAATAATGTCTAGATTTTTGGGTATAGCAAAAATGATGAGAAAAATGTTAGTAGGTGGACCTACTCTATAAAGATGATTTTTTTGTAACAAAGACAAAAATTGAGATGAATTGTAACAACGAATTCCTACATTCTTTTCTACTTGTTTTAAAAATGTAGTTATTTTTATGTGCGTATGTTTGTAAATGTATTAAAGATTTAGTATTCATGCATAGATTTTTATTATACACCATTGATGTGTGAAGTAAATAAAACCTTCCTAAAAAGATTCTTCCTCTTCTCCAAACAACAGTGTTGTCATCTACAATCACTACTGCACAAATGCAACCACACTAGTCCTGGGAGAAGGGTACGTGGGTGAGCAGGTGACTATGTCCAGGATGGCCAGAAGCTCATTACAACCTCTTGAGTACTTCATTCTAATGAATCATTCCCCCCCTACCCCCACTACCTCATGCATTCCTCAAGGTCAGGCCTGTGTATTATAAACTTAATATCTGATACGATGCCTGCATCCTCACAAGTTCTCAATAAGCACTTTCTGAAAATTTTCCCCTCCCCCAGAAAAATCCTTAATTTGTTTTGATACTGCATTAATTATAGAATAACATCTGTATTAGTTTCGTGTTGCTGCTGTATCATGTTAACAAAGTTAGTGGCTTAAAACAACACAAATTTACAATGCTACAGGTCCAGATGTCGGAAAGCCCCCAAAATGTAGGTATTGGTAGGGTTGCACTCCTTGAATGCTCTCAAGGAAAACTTGTCTTCTTTCCTCTTCCAGCCTCTAGAAGCCACCCACAGTCCTTGGCTTGTGGCCTCCTTCCTCCATCTTCAAACCAGCAACTCTCCTACCCTTTTTCTGGTTGCGTTTCTTTCCTCTGACCATTCTGTCTGGGAAGATGCTCTTCTTTTAAGGATTCATATGATCAGACTGGGCCTACCTGTGTAATCTGAGATATTGCCATATAAGGTAACTTGTTCACAGATTATGAGATTATGTTAGGAATAGGGTGTCAGCATCTTTGGGAGGCCATTATTCCACTTATCATAGCATCCTAATAAGGAAAGTGGTGGTACTAGGTTCTTGGACTATACCCAGAATATTTTACTATGCTTCACTTCAATTGAGAACTTGAAAATTATAGCAAAGAACCAGACAGCAAAGAGCTTTGGAGAAGTTTTGATCCAAGGGATGTGTAAAGGAACAGGGTTACTTCTTCAAAATATCTGGAAGTTTTGTCCTACTCATATGTTTCATTTCAGAGGACAGAATAGGATTAATATTAGAAACTTTAGGAAAGCAGCTTTTGGCAAAAATTAAGTCAGAGCTGTGTAGATACTGATTTCCTTAAATCCAATGCACTAGAAATTACAAAGCTCAATGGTGTGGTGAGTCTTTTAAAGGAGATTGGAGCCTTAAGTGAGGAATCAATTGAGATGAAATCTCAAATCCCATTTATCCCTCATAGTCGCTGATTCTATGACTTAGAATTCATGACCTTGGGCACCTCCAACTGCATATAGTTGGAGCTGGCCAAGGCCCTACATCCATACTGAGGAGGCATCTTTTTGTCCTTACTACATACACATCTCAAGAACTGTGCCATACCTAACAAGAGTGGCGAAGGAAGCTGGGAGAGTTCAGATGCCTCGTTAGAAGTTTAGTGACTCATGTTGCTGTTGGAGAATATACAACCAATAACCATAGGGACAGTATAAGTTTTAAAATATTACAAAAATACTTAAAAAATGCTCTCTAGGATATTTAGACACGAAAACAAACTCTAGAGATAAGACATGAAGAGAATGTAGATTCATTGCTATCAGGTGGTTTGTATGGGTATAAGGTATGACTCATCTTTTGAGGAAATTGGATACTTATAATGAATAAAATGAGAGAGTAGACCAGATTCTTTCATCTTAATCCAGAAAACAATATATTTTTGAGATTTTTTTTTTCATCAGTGCATGCTTGGCGTGATTATTTGGAATAACTTGTACAAGACCTGGGAGTTGCTATGGAAAGAGCTGTTTTTATATCAGTAGTGTGTGCAAAGTAATTTTCAATATTTTAAGTAGTTTATGTGTCTTATTCCTGATCTTTTAAGTACACAGATGAACGTCTAGGTTATAAACCCAAACTGTGCTCAGTGTTATGTTAGACCATTTTACCCACAAATTATTTTCCATCCCAAATATGTCCAAAAGGAATTAAGAAATTAATTACAACTTCAATTGTGTTCAAGAGAAGTATTTGTGGTTCTTTATAGCTGCAATTTGTATATCTTCAAAGAAAGTCTTAAGTGTCTTTGGGGTCATAATGGTCATTCTAGAGTAAGAGGGGCTTGTGGAGATGCTTAGGACTTTGGACCAATACTGTCAATGGGTTTACACCATTCCATTTGCTTTCCACTTGTATGGATTACCCAACAGCAGTAAGGATCATTATGGCCAGCCCCTGCTACTCCTCTCTACTGTCAGGGGAAGGTCAGCTATTTTTTGATCCCCATGGGAGGGAGACAGCTCCTCAATCAGTTCCCTAAAATAGCTGGCCATTCTCAGCTGCCCGGCTGGAGTCCCTCCAGGGGTGAGCCAGGGGAACACAATCCACCAGTTGGTTTTGAGTGAGAAGCCACCACAACATGCTCTAGGAGAGGCTTCTCAAGAAGATTCTGCCTGCTCAAAACTTTACTTCTTTTTTGTTGTTGTTGAGAAGCTAGGTGTCTGCCATTTTTAAATTTCTTATTTTATTTAAAGGGAAACCAGTGAATTGAAAATGAGACTAAATATTGCCATCTTCTTCGGAGCTCTCTTTGGTGCTTTGGGGGTTTTGCTTTTTTTGGTGGCTTTTGGATCAGATTATTGGCTTCTTGTGACTGAAGTGGGGAATTGTTCAGGTGAACAGAATGTGCGTTTCTTTTTCCAAATATTGATGTATTGCCTAGTGAAGACGATAGCCTTGTGTATCCTCTTAAAATTAGGGAGTAGTAGTGGAGTGTCTTTTACTACATAGGAGACATATGTAGAAAGCTAGTGATCATCATTATTGGTATAAAATACATTGCTTTAAGAACTTCCTGGTGGGATAATTTAGGTTATTTTTTTTGTGTTGACAATAAGTTACTTCATTTTTGTTCGGTGCAGATAGAGAACTTCACTTTCCACCATGAAGGATTCTTTTGGAGATGTTGGTTTAATGGAATTGTGGAAGAGAATGATTCCAATATCTGGAAGTTCTGGTACAGTAAGTGCAATTTTGCTTTATTTTCTTCCTTATCTTTGAAATAAAAATGAGCAACTTCTTATTTAGTACTTGTCATTTACAAAATAGAATTGGATTCTTAGTTGTAGAATCTCAATAGTGTATCTTCAAAACATTCATGAAGTGACTCTTTTTCAGTACATGGAAATGGCTATAGTAATAATTATTTTATTCAACATATAAATATGAATGTGGATAATTATGGTAAAACTAAGTTTTTCACTGTTTCCTTGCTCATATTTAAAATATGCTAACCCTAACACAATAGATATTATTTACAGTATTTTTTCAAATGTCTATTACTGCTATATTTATGACTTCAAAGTTAAAAAAATTTTTTTATAATGAACATTAATGACCAGCGGTGGCAGATGAAAGCTTGTTCTATTTAGGCTTCCACCAAGTTTGTGGGCAATATTAAGAAATACCTTGCTTTTGATGTTTGCATTTACTCATAGAAACTTCGAAATTCTTTTTGAAGCAGAATAACTTCTTAAAAATATGATGCATTCTTTCAACTGTATTCACTATATTGTACTTTTAAAAATCAATTTATTGAAAATGAATTTTATCTTATCATATCCAATGAAGAAGAGAACCCTAAAGCTTATCATGGATTAAAAGTATTATATTAGTCTCCTTATGAAATATTCCTGTGATAACTCAAAGTATGATATTTATGCAATAGTCAAGATTATGGAATATATAATAAAAATATGAGGTCATGAAAGACTAATGGCAAATTGGCATATCTAAAAGGAACAAAATAATAATGAAATGGCATTTTTGAGAATATTGGATAGCCTATCTTATAGTCATTTCAGGGAGGAAAATAAGTATGCAATGTATCAAAATAATTATTTAGACTTTGGTAAAGAGGGTAAATTAGTCTTTGCAAGAGGAAGAATTTGCCAACAACTTAGAGAAAGGAAGAATATTTCACTCCTCCTTAAAATGTCCACAGTACAATTTTCAAGTTTTCAAAAAACATGTAAGTTCTTTTTTGTGCTTTCTTCAAATACTAAAAATGTATTTGAATTATTAATTTGTATGATCTGTCATTTCCATCTCTCCCCCTAAAAAGAGTATGTAGAAGAAATTTTACATTAATTAGAATTAATCAATGTTAAATCAAAGTTTATTAGATTTTCAAAACAATTATTTTTTGAATACTTACTATGTGCCATTATGTTAGGAACTGGAAAGTATGGTTCCAAAAATAAGTGAAATGTTGCCTTCAATTTTAAGGTGATATTAAGAGCACTGAATTAACTTATGATCTAGATGTTTTGGATAAATCCACTTTTCAGGTTCTTTGTGTTTCTCAGTTTGAGTTTTTTAGAAAGCCTTCCTCTCTCACTCAATTATCTGAATTTGTTTATCTGAGCTGTGGTTTTATTTAGCTTGTGTACCCTACCTGGATTTCTCTTTTATTAGGAAAAAATCTTCACTCAGTTTCTCACTAACAAATACCATTCTTTTGGTTTCCTTCCAGCCAATCAGCCGCCATCCAAAAACTGCACACATGCTTACCTGTCACCATATCCCTTCATGAGAGGCGAGCACAACACTACCTCCTATGATTCTGCAGTTAGTAAGTACTGCTCTCCTTAGAATGTCTCAGACGGGAACATTTCTTTCTGACAGATGCCCACCACAGTGTTTGAGGGCAATTAAAAAATAACATCTATCATTTCAACATGTTGTCTAATATTCTGTTATATACAAAATAATAGTATATTATTTTTAAAGCACCATTTAAACTTCAAATAGAATATAACTTTTGTCTAAAAGTAAAGCCATTACAATTTACTTGCTACTTATAAAGATAGTTTTTAAAAGCACAGTTTCTGATATGGAAATAGGGATATTCATTGGGAAGAACTGCTTCTTCAGGGTTTGACTAACCTACAACTAATGTGACAATTGAAAATATTGTAGTATACACCCTGCTTTTAAAACATTTTTTGCAATCGTTACACATAAGATTATGCTACTGTATTCCTACAAAATGATGGAACTTTTGTTATGTGTGATATTTCTTAAAAGGATAGTCAGATGTCATTACCTAGTTTCTTTTGTATTTTCATACTGGTTTTTTTTTTCTATAGAAAGTAATTAAACTTTGTATGAAAAGTACATAATATATAGTACTTATGGTATGTAAGTCTAGCTTTATACAAAGTATATAAGCTCAGTATGTCAACGTTATTCTTAGCTGGTTTCATGAAGTTTTTAATAAGGAGTGTTTATCCTAAGTTAAAACTAAGGGTTGGGACAGAATTTGCCAATGTCATAAACAGAGCCAAAAAATATTTGTATTTCAGAGAGAATACCTAATATGTTTAATGCTCTGAATAAACTTATATTAGTCAGGATTCTCCAGGGGCTCAATAGGAGATATATAGGAAAGAGATATTGAGGGAGAGATTTTAATGAATTAACTTGTGAGATTGTGGGGGCTGACAAATCTGAAACCTGTAGGGCAGGGCTGGACAAGATGTTGATCACAGTCTACTAGTGGACCATGAAGCAATTTTGGGGTGACTGCCTGCATAATTAAATGAATAGCTAGTGGTCTATGACACTTGGAGAAGTAGCTCTTGCCTCAAAAATGTCTTCCCAGGCCTGCTGTAGGGCATGTCTGCATGCTGGAGATTCAGGTAAGGATTGATATTGCAGTCTTGAGTCTGAAGGCTGGAAACTGATAAAATTTCTATGTTGCAGTTTTGAGGAGAACTACTTTTTCATAAAACCAGTCTTTGTTCTTAAAGCCTTCAACTGATTGGGTGAGGCCCACCCCAATTATGGAGGATAATCTGCTTTACTTGTAATCTACTGATTATAAATAATAATCACATCTGTCAAGTACCTTTACAACAGCATTTAAATAAGTGTTTGACTAAAAACCTGGGCACCATAGTGTAACCAAGTTGATACATAAAATTAATGATCCAGAACTTTCATTATTCATCCATTTTTTTCATCTTTTTTATAGCATATGTAAGGCATACTTTATAATTTTGTTTTAAGTTTGTCAAAGGATGTAGCATTTGCTTATATCATCACACCATTACTATGACATTTTATGGAATGATATGTTATCTGGGTAGGAAAAGAGGTAAACTGATCTGTAGCTATGCTTGTTCACAGATTTGCTTGTTACAGCACAGTAAGAAGGACTGTGACTATTGGTCTTGAAAATGTGTGCAGTGTAGCTATTTTTTCCCATTAAAAACTATGTGAGGAATCTCATTCCCATTTGTCAAAATTTCTTGCATTGTGTATGATGTGTCTCTTCTTACTGCTAACAGAAGAGATAGCATAGGATAGAGTACAATAAACCATTTATATTACAAAAAGTTACAAAAAATACATCTTTTCCCCAACATTCTTACTTTTATAAGATCAACTAAGAACTACAGGGTTGGTTTTCTAGAACATTAGCTTTGCACACATTTTATTATGGTTGTTGTTGATATTCATATGTTGAGGTCCTGGGATGAGGTAGGTATTGTATTTTAAAATTCACCTGCATATTTGACAAGTCTGCGCCTCAAGGAGATAGTAGAGAACTTGAAAAACAAGGTAACATAATCAATGCATAATGATTATAGAGATGGATAGTAAATGCATGTCAGAAAAATTATACTGCAGTTACACTTAGAATTATTATGTAGCACTGCATACAATTACTGTGTCATTTTTTGGGAATCTAACAACAAAACCAAATTCTGTTTTTTAAAAAATTATTAAACTCCTTTTTTTGCACACATATTGTAGCTCATTAATGTAAGCAACTTTATCAAGCACTTCAAGTAAAAATTATTGAGATGGGAAAAATTATGTTCTACAACAGAGATAGTATATGCATATTCCATTTATTTTCATATATTGTACCATGATATGTGACATTATATTTGGGTCATTTTTTTATTGTTTCCTTTATTCAAGAGAAGGGCATAGATTTCATCAAAAGGATTTTACCTGACTGGAAGTACGTGTTTCCCAGTCAGTGAGGCACACAGTCTTGCCTAGATGCCACACCTACTCCTTACCCTCACATAGCTTATTAATAATCAGGTGTGTGCATTTGCCAATTTACGTGGGTAATTTTAAAGTATTGTTTGTAAAATCTGATGTATCCTGGCCTAGCAAATTATTGGTAAAATGGTTTGTATCTCCTGAGTTTGTACAGTTACAGTTAGCCAATATTGTAATCAATGAACATAATACAGTGATGTATGATTTTTCTGGAAAGACTGTTTTAAAATCATTGGACACTACTGATGGAAATATTCTATTTCATAATATGGAGACTGAGGCAGAGACTCAGAGAACTCATGTGGTACTGTCTTCACACAGCTGATCATTGCAAGAACTAATGGAAAGGTTCAAATTCTGGGATTTATAAACTACAGTGAAAGAAAGGCTAATTTTAGTTCTTGCAATTAAAAATTTAAGTATGTCTTTCAGTTGAATCTCAATGAAAGAATAAATTAAACTCACATTGACTTTCTATGTGATCCTGACCTGTGTACTCAGTCAAGTCTAATTTAGTGTTTCCTTTATTTTTTAAATTTCAAATGTATTATCTAAAATTTGTTTATGCTCAAATTCAGTTATTTGAATGATTGCTCAAGGCTAGATGGTGTGATCTAATTCTCAGATTTGTTTTTTGAGGTAGGATTGTATACTTCGAAGTCCATTAAACAATTCCATTTCCTTTTGATGTCTGTCAGAATTCAGATTTTCTCGTTTGTTTTGTACTTGAACTCAGTTATTTATTTAGTATCATTTGATAATGATTTGTTGAACATGGATTAATTTCCAAGATAAATCAACCTAAGTAAGCTAATGATTTCTTTTTGATGACCCCTTAGCCTTTGACCATGTCTCAATCTAAATGCTCATTATATTTAACTGTAATTGTGCATTTATCTCAGTTTCTCCATTATTTACTGCCACTCTGTAGGCACAGAATGTAATGTACTCATATTTATACCCCCAGAGCTTAGTATAGTGCTTTGTACTTAGTAGAAGCTTAAATATTTGTATAGAATACTGATGCAAACATTACAGATAGTATTTCAGCAGATAGCTAATTTAATTCTATTATTTCCAAGTGGAAACTTTTCAGAACTAAATTTTATACTTGGCTTTCTGCTTAAGCAGAATATATAGAACATAATTTCATCTTTTCTTGATGCACTGGAACAAACACACATGCAGGCTAGCTACAATAGTTTTCTTTAAGTTCCCCAGAATCAGTATTTGCCCTTTTGCCTCTGGGCCTTTGTATGTGCCATTACCCCTCCCCAAATATTATTTCTCTTTCCCAACTGCTCCTCTCTTTATTTCTCTAACAAAGCCGGTCTGTACTTTGATCTAGTTCAAACTCCAGTTTTCCAAGGAAGCCTTCCTTACTGGCTCCCTACCCCACTAATACTTGGACTAGACCAGGTCCTCATTTTTAAAACTCATGCTTTAATTTGATAATTCATAGCCCTTATTTTAATTGTTTACTTGTATAATTATTTTGTTCATGTACTTTTTTTCCTAATTCAACTCTAAGCTTCTATAGTGGTCTTTTATGTCTGACTCACCAAACTGAAAGGATTGTATCCACAGTAGGCTGAATATTTTTTGTAGAATGACTATTTCTTAGAAGTCTTCATTACTATACTGTACTCTGGTACTAACACTAATGCCCTAAGTAACTATTGATGAATGTAGAAAATTTTTGAAACTTTACAAAATGGACCTAAATTACTCTTAAAATTTTTTATTCATGCATTTTATAATTTTTAAGTCTTCAACGTTGTTTTCACATGTCAGCTGTCCTTTGTCTTCATTGTGTTTATTTATTTAGTATTCTATTCTGTTCCTTTTTTACTTTCACCCTTATAAAATAAGTGTATGCTGAAGTGAAAGATGTAAGACTAGAATCAGGAGGGCAGCTAGGCAAGATATTATTTGTCAGGAACACATTAGGCTGTAAGAGAAAACAGACAGTGGCTAGAAAATAAGGGATGTTTTTTTCTCCCACAATAAGAAGTTCAGAGGCAGCTGCCATAGTGATGCTGTCAGGGACACAGGTCTTTTCAACCTTCTCTTTGACCGTCCTGGGCAGGTGGACAGTCAACCATCATGTTTTTCCATGTTCAGAAGAGTAGAAGTGTCCCTAGAATTCTTCAGTAGATTTCTAATTATGCTTTCTTCATCAGAACTGTGTCACATGGTCTCTGTTAGGCTGAAACATGGAGTTGGTGGTTTTCTAGCTACTGTGGTCGAGCAGGGGAGGGGAGAAGGGCTAGGAGTGAGTGTTGAGTGGGTCACCCTGAAGGGTCGTCCTCAGGGGACTAACATCATAATCCTACCTGTAGTTCATCAGGCTTGAATAAGGGTGGACGGCAAGGGTGAAAAGGGAATAATAAATATAAATGATATTTAAAGAGTTAATGTGTAAAGTTTGATAATCAAGCAAAAGGAAGCTGGAGGAATCTAGGATGATGAAGAAATTTCTTTTGGAAGAACATGTAATTCTGTTTAAACAATAGGTAAAACAGAGGTAGTATGGCCACTTTCCTCTAAACCGTAAGTATTATTTTAGAGTATTTCTTTCCAGTCCTTTGTATATGGATATTATAATAGTTTTAATCACTATAAATATAAATGTGTATCTCACTTTTCTAATTTTAAGATACCACACTTCTCCATGGTTTTAGCTAATGGTTTTTTAAAATTTAAATGTTAGGTGCTATATCCACATAAAAATAATGATATGCATATAACATTTTTTATAATTTGTATTAATTGTTTGGATTATATTTCCAGATGTGTGAATGGTCAATTAAAAGATAGGAATAGATTGTCTTTGTTGTTATTGTGCCATAGTACCAACTTGCTTGCCAAATGGTACTGAACCCAGTGGTTTCAACTAAGGAAATCTGGTAAGGCGGGGCAGAAACATGACCATCAAGTACAGAGGGTGTACTTCGAAAGGGAGGATGAGGATTTGGGGTGGATTTAGATATATTAAGTTCGGGTTGATGGTGGAACCCCAGTTTGAAATAATACAACTAGTAGTTTGATGTGCAAAACTAACTTTCCTAAAAGGCGTTAATACTGATGAGCAATTGCAGAGGTGGGTTTTGATATCAGAGATAATCTTTAAGAAAACAACCATAGGAAAGAAGACAGTAAAATAACAATAATACTTAATGGGAAAAAGAAAGAAACAAGAAAAATCCACACAGAAGAAGAAGAATGAAGCATTGAGAAGCAAGCTGATAGACAGGCTGATGTGTTGTCAAAAGGGCTGGCAGAGAGGAGAGTCTTGGGAAGGAAGTGATGGACTTCAATGACAAATGCAGAGTGAGTGAGAATAAGAGAACAAGAAGCAATTGGATAAAAAACTTCGATAATGTAAAAGTTTTGGTGGCCCCTTAGAGTCTCTCCTCACCAAGGGCTTGCTCCACTATGGAAACCCATAAAACACCTCTTTCCAGGTACTTCCTTCTAAACTTAAACCCACATGCCCTGCCAGTTAGTACTTCTAGATGTTCGGCTCCATGTCCCACTCCTACTCACTGTCTGTTCCCTTGGACTGGACTGCAGAGCCCTGCCCTCTTTCCTGGTACATCCTTACTCCCCCAGGAAACTTCCTTTTCCTGCACATTCTGTTGCCTGAGGATCCTCCTGAGAGCCAAGCCCTAGCCCAGGCTTCCTCCTCATTCTCTTCTTCTAAGAGAAGAGGTCAAAAGCAGTGATCTTCACAAGGGCTGAAGCAATGAAATGCTGGGAATGTGAAACCTCACCCTGGGATGTTTAGGGAGTGGGCAGTGAGGAAGATGAGACGCTTGCAATTAGCCAGCACTTGGAATAGCTACCCAAAGAGCACAGCATCAGCATACAAGGGCCTTCCAAATCATTACACCCCACCCCCTGATGTCTTGCTTCACTGAACAAAATAAGATAAAATACAAAAATAAATCCTGTATATTTGACAGTTCTACAAAGCAGAGAAGTGAGTCTAAAGTTCATGTAAATATCTAAACAAGTGAGGAGACCTATCAACATGTTATAGGTACCTCTTTCATTGGGATGGCCTCCAACTTCCATATCAATTATATTGGTGTAGCTGGGTTTTACTTACCAATTATTTTCATGTTTAGGTATAGTGAATCTGGATATTGCCTTAAATTTACCAAATAGTTTTAAATATTTTGCTCAGCTTTAGTTGTATAGAAATAAACATATACTGCAAAAATTAATGGAAAATATAATTCAGACTTTATGGGGGTCATAAATGTCAAGTATCTAGATATTTAGAAATACCTTATCATCCACTTAATTTCTGCTATTTATTCAGACGTTTGAGGTCACACAGCCGTGGCCACAGACACAGCATGGTGTTACAGGGTGGCTGCAGTTCCTGGTTTCTGGCTGGCTTTTCACCTGTGACCCCAGCATAGGCCCCCTCACATTCAAATTGGAGAGCCCTCATAGGACCACCCACAGTCAATGCTGTGGCTCATGAGGACAGTCAGCTTTTCAGATCCAGGGCCCAAAATCAAAGCTGTAATTAAAAATCAATTTTAAAGACAGTGTTATTTTGTGTTTTCTACAGTTTGTTCATGGACATCTAAGGGTTGGTTAGCAGTTTATGTAACAGTCTTCCAATATTGAAGGCAATTGCTCTCTGTAAAGGAAATCGTGGGTATTCATGACAGTGTGACTTGGCTTCCAGTCATGGAGGAGAGGCTCCAGCTTCTAAGAGGCTTCTGGTGATACCTGTGAAAACATTGGCCACACTCAAAAGGAGAAATCTCTTCTAATGATAGATACCTCTTGGTGCTCTAGACCAGGGTTTTTCAACCTCAGCACTGTTGACATTTTGGGTCAGATCCTTCCATGTTGTGGAGACTGTTCTGTGCATTGTGAGATGTTTAACAACATCCTTGGCCTCTACCCACTAGATGCCAGTAGCACCCTTCATGATAATCAAAAATGTCTCCAAACATTGCCACATGTCCTCGGTTGGCTAGGCACAAGATCACCACTGGGACATTCTAGACATTTGTTCCCAGAGTGTCTGACCCAGGCCCAAGCTCTTCTTTGGAATTATACTCACACTGTCCACACTCTGTGTCCATGTAAATAATGATTACTTTTCTCCTGTCTTCTTTCATGTAGAATATTCAAACCAAAAGAAGGAACAAAGAGCAAGTACAGGCCTCTTACCTTTAAATGTTATTCTCCAAGGTTTGGATCTTTTCTTAGAAGAGAGTATTAACTAGATTCAATGAAAAAAATTTATTGAATGCCTACTGTATGCTGGGCACTGCTCTGGGTGTTTCACAGTCAGCCTTAAATTCTTGCCCTCAGGGAGCTTTCATTGCAGTGAGGAGGCAGAAAGTAAACAAAATAGGTCAGTCAAGTACTTGGAGAGAATAAAAGGGGGAAGTGTGTGTGTGTGTGTGTGTGTGCATGTGTGTGTGTAGGGGATCTCAATATTAAATAGGATGGCCAGGGAGCCCTCATAAAGATGTTTTGAGCTGGCCACCCTGGCTTGAAGGGGGCTCTGCCATACAGCTAAGCTGTCACAGTTTCCTGATCCCATTTTTGGGGACTAGATGGGTGCTCTACAGAGAGTGTTCATTGCAGGGATTGGCTCATGGTAAGGGTTCCATGAGGTTACAAGCTGGGCTTTTTGTTAGTGTGTCTTTTTTTACTACCTGGCTCTGACTTCCTGAATCTCCATGGAATTCACAGCACTCCTTTGTAAAAGGGAGATCCGTGTACTATAATCTCACAGTTGGTAAAATGAGGAGATAATAATACAAAGGCTTAGTAGAGTGATTGTTGTGTAGTTGGTATTCAATAAATGTCGGCTATTTTTATGACAGCATACCAGTGCAGAGCACTGAAAATAAGTCATCATTAGGGCACAGGAATTCATCATATCTTCTCCCTAGTAAAATGCTTCTTGCTCTTTAAAGTGTGTGTATGTGTGCGTGTGTGTATGCGTTAAGTCACATTAAGAATTTTTCAGAGTTTCTAGCAAAAAGTAAGGACTTCATAAGTAACATTCATTGTTATTATCATGACCATCTTCATCTATCCCGCATTTTCTTTCTTTTTTTTTTTTTTTTTTTTTTTGGTAATTCCCTGGCTGGGAATCGAACCCAGGCCGCAGCGTTGAAGAGTGCCGAAGCCTAGCCACTACACCACCAGGGAACTCACCATCTTCATCTAGTACAAGATATTAACATTACCATCTGTACTGGCCAAGATTTACCACTATTTATTTTGTAACAATGATTAAAATTTATTCAACAAAGGGAGTTCCCTGATGGTGTAGTGGCTTAAGGCTTCAGCATTGGCGCTGTCAGTGCTGCGGCCTGGGTTTGATTCCCAGTCAGGGAGCTACCCACATACCAAAAAGCAAAAAAAAAAAAAAAACCAAACAAAAAAATTTATTCAACAAATATTGAGTACATCCTATGTGCCAGACACTGTTCTGGATTCTGGGGAATAGCAATGAACTAAACAGGTAGACAGGTGTGCCCTTGTGGGGCTGACATTCTAGTGAGGGGAAACAGACAAAGCAACATTAAATAAGCCGATTATATAGTATTTTGGAAGATGACAAGTGTTCTGGAAAAACATGAAACATTATAGAGTTCCTCTCACCCTCACTTCTGCCACATGGTTGATAAGAACTCCGTAATGCAGTCAGAGGAAAGCGTATCTCTGAGAAAGTGACATTTGAGAGGAGACCTGTAGAAAGTGAGAGAGTGAGCTATGTAATAACTGGAAGAAAAGTGTTCCAGATAGCGGGAACATCAGATGCAAAAGCTCAGAAGCTGGGGCATGCTTGTGTGCCAAGAACAGAAAGGATGTCTGCATAGTAAAAGAGTGAGTACAAGGGATGGTCAGAGAGGTAAAGGGTACCAGGAGAGGTTGGGCCAGAGTAACAACGTTGGCTCATACTCTGAATGAGATGAGAGAGAGAGGCTGATGGAGGGTTTTGACCTGCTTTATATTGTAAAAGAATCTCTCAAATTTTTGCATTGTTAACAGACTAGGGAGAGGAAAGGGTAGAATCTGGAAACTCAGATATGAGGCTTGACATCTTCCAGACAAGGATATTAGGAGGTGAAAATTTGTCTGGTTCTGGCATGGTCCTTTTAAAATTATTTGACAACCAGATAACACCTGTAACACAACAAAACAAAACAAAAAAAGCTCATGTTCAGGCTGCTATATACTTTAAAATATCAGTTCTGGATTCTATATTTTACTTTTTTAAAAATTTTTAAATACTATTTTATTATAGAAAATTTCAGACACAGAAACAGAGAAAAGGGTATAATAAACCCATATATTGCCATTACCCAGCTTTGATAATTATCAACTTATTTTCTAATTGGATTTTATTACTGTGGATTTTGAGAATTTTTATATTTCTAGTTGTGGGTCATTTACTGGATATGTGGTTTCCAAATATTTCCTTTCAATCTGTAGATTGTCGTTTCATTGCCTTAAGGTCTTTTACATAGTAAAAGTTGTGAATTTTGATGAAGTTCCATTTATGGAGTTTTTCTTTTATGGATCATACTTTTGGTGTCATATCGGAGAACTGTTTCCCAAGCCTCAAGTCCTAAAGATTTTCTCCTGTTTTCTTTTAAAAGTTGTATAGTTTGATATTTTACATTTAAATCTGTTAATGTGACCAATTTTGAGTTACTTTTTGCATAAGGTGTAAGATTTATTATTTTTCAAATGTATGCCCCATTGTTTTAGCACTATTCGTTTAAGAGATGGTCTTGCCTCCATTAAATTACTTTTGCACCTATGTCAAAATGTAAGTGGTCAATCATGTGTGGGACTATTTCTGGATTATGTATTCTGTTGCATTGACCTGTGTGTCTATCCCTCTGCCAGTGCCATGCCATCTTGATTACTTTAGCTTTTTGTTTTGAAGTTATATTGAGTGATTCCTTCCACTAGATTCTTTTCCAAAATTATTTTAGCTATTCTAGATCCTTTGCCTTTAAATATATGTTTTAGAGTAGTCTTGTCTATATCTGTAAAAATATTTTTTTGATGATAGAAGTACCTGTATATAAATTTGGGAGAATATCTTTATTATGTTGAGTCTTCCCATCTGTGAATGGACTATATCTTCCCATTTATTTAGATCTTCTTTAATTTCTTTCATAAACATTTTGTACTTTTCAGCATACAAAGCCTGAATGTGCTTTGTTAGATTCGTATCTAAGTATTTCAATGATTTTTAGTAATTGTAACTTGTATTTTTAATCGTGGTTTCCATGTGTTTATTGATAGTAGAATTTAAATATTTATCTTGTATTCTGAGACTTCGCTGAATTCATTTAGTACTTCTATGAAGGTTATTTTGTAGATTTCTTGGGATTTTTTTTACATGAACAGTCATGTCATTGATATGCAGGGAGAGTTTTATTTTTTTCTTGCTTATTTATATGCCTTTTATTTACTTTTCTTGCCTTATTGCACTGGCTATAACTTCCAGTAGCATGTTAAATACCAACAGTGAGAACAGACATTCTTGCTTTGGTCTCAGTCTTAATGAGAAATCATTAAGTATTTTTTTCATTAAGTATGATGTTTGCTCAATGGTTTTGCAGATGTCATTTATTAAAGTGAGGATGTTTGCCCCCATTCCTAGTTTCCTGAGAATTTTTGTCATGAATGGATATTGAATTTTGTTAAATGTTTTTTCCTGCATCATTTGATATGATCACACAATTATTTTTTTTTAGCATATTAATACAGCCACTCCTCACTTAACAACTTACCTATTTAAAGATTGCTCAGACTTACAACCAGTTCTCGAGACAATGCGGGAAATTCCCTTTCTTAGTTTTTGTCTCATTCCCATAGTCAGTTAGTATTCGCTACAGGAAGCATTCAAAATCACGCATGAATTCATATTTCATTTATAAGTGTGGTGTTGTGTAATATCTATTGAAAAATACATACTGTATGGTGCCATGACACACCACAAGACATTTGCTTTTAAGCTCCTCACTTATTAACTAATCCACTTAACAACTTAGTCATAGGAATGAAACTTGGTAATTAAGTGAGGAATGCTTGTATTGTATATTAAATGAATTGATTTTAAAATATTGAAGCAGTCTTTTATTACTGGAACACATCCCACATGGTCATTATGTATAATTCTTTTTATATATTGCTAAATTTGATTTGTTAAGATTTTGTTAAGGATTTTTGCACGTGTATGAAGTCAGACAATTAATTTTGCAAACTCATCCTAGAAGAAGTGTTACATACCTCATTGATGAATATCACTATGATCACCTTTAAAGTACTCCCCTTGAAAAGCTATGCGCCAACGCCAGCACCTAGTTTACCCTTCAAAGCAGTTTTGGAACTCTTTTTCTGGAATAGCCATTAGAGCTGTCATTGTACCCAAAATCTGACATTTAAGTTTGCGAACTAGCCACCATGTGCTTACGTTGGCAGTACTGTACTAGCAAGTTGTTTGTACAGTGCTGCCAATGTAAGCACATGGTGACCATGTGATATTCAGCAATGAGGTATGTGACACTTTTTCTAGAATGAGTTCGCAAAATTAATTGTCCAACCTTGTATTCGTGACAGATATTGGTCTGTCGTTTTCATTTTCATTTTTCTTTTCTTCTCTTTTCTTTCTTTCTTTCTTTTTCTTTTTCTTTTTCTCTTCTTTTTCTTCTTCTTCTTCTTCTTCTTCTTCTTCTTCTTCTTCTTCTTCTTCTTCTTCTTCTTCTTGTATTGTCTTTGTCTGGGTTTAGCATCAAGATAAAACTGATTTCACAAAGTGAATCGGGAAGTGTCCTCTCTTGTATTTTCAGGAAGAGGTTGTGGAGAAGTGGTGTTGATTTTTCTTTAAATGTGAAGATTTAATGGAACTCACCAGTGAAACTGAAACCACCTGGGCCAGTAGGTTGAACTTTCAGGGAATTTAAAATTATAAATTCAGTTTTCTCAATAGTTATAGGATTATTTAAATTATGTATTTGATAATATATTGTTTGTGTTTTTCTGGAAGTGATCTGTTTCATCTAAGTTGTCAAATTTATATCTATAGAATTGTTGATAATATTCCCTTATCCATTTTGTATATGCAGTATCTGTAATGGTATCCCTTGTTTTATTTCTGATATTGGTAATTCATGTCTTATGTTTTCTTTGTCAGTATTTTTAATGCTTGTTCATCTTAGTGAACTTTGAGAATATCCCACGTTTTATTCTTTTTTTCTATTAGTTTTCTGTTTTGAATTTCATTGACTTCTATTTTATTATTAATGTTTTCTTTCTGCTTGCTTTAGGTTTGTCTTGTGCTTCTTTTTATAGCTTCTTAAAATAAAAGATTATATTATTGATCTTTTTTTCTGTTATAAGTATTTACTGGTATAGATTTCACTCTCAGCACTGCTTTAGCTGTTTTTCACACTTTTGATATGTTTTATTTTTATTTTCATTTCCCTTGAGACTTCTTTGACTCAGATTATTTAGAAGTGTGTTATTTAGTTCCCAAGAGTTCAGAGATTTTCCTTTAATCTTTCTGTTACTAAGTTTTAGTTTGATTCCATTGTGATCAAAGACCATAGTCTGTATATTTTAAATTATTTTACATTTAATGAGGTTTGTTTTGTGGCCCAGGATATGGTCTGTTTTACTATATGTTTCATTACACTACAAAGAATATGTGCATTGCTGTTGGATAGAATGCACTATGAATATTAGTGAGAACCTATTGGTTTTGGCATTGTTGATTTCTTCTATATCTTGTCTGATTTTCTGTCTAGTTTTATATTAATTGTTGAGAGGTAATATAGAAGTTTCCAACTATAATTGTGGATTTACCTATTTATCTTTTCAATTCTATCAGTTTTTGCTTCACATAGATTTTGTAGCTTTGTTGTCAGATGTATGCACATTTAGTATTGTTATTTCTTCTTGGTAGCATAACCCTTTTATCATTATGTAATGTTTCCTGTAATTTTTTTATTTTTAAATTCATTTTATCTGATATTAATACAGCCACTTCTTCATTCTTTGGATTAATATTTACATGGTATATATTTTTTCTTTTTTTTTTTTTTTACTTTCAACATTCCATATAATTATATTCAAAGTCACTGTCTTATAGACAGCATATTGTTGGATGATCTTTAAAAATCAAGTTTGCTAGGGTGTCTCTTTTTTAATTTTAAAACTTAAGTTTTAGAGCTGTTTTAATTTTTGTTTTCTCTTTGTTCTGTTTTTCTTTCTCACATGTTTTTATTCTTGCCTTTCTATAGGTTACTTGACATATTTTAAGAATTCCATTCCATTTTGATTTATCTGTAGTGTTTTTGAGTACATCTTTCTTCACTCCATTCTACTGTTCAGACCATCCATTGAGTTTTCATTTTTGACTATTTTATTTTTATTAATTTCTAAAGTTTCTTTTTGGTTCTTCTTTATATCTCCCATTTCTTTGCATGATTTTTTTCCCATTTACTTTGGTTTTAACATGTTCATATTTCTCTTTGAAGAGGTTCTCACCTAAAATCCTTGTTAGAGAATATAATATCTCTACTCTGTCTATTGGCATACATTGAATGATCTTGTCCACCGAAGTTGAGATTTTTCTGGTTCTTGGTATGGCTAATTACTTTTTTAATCAAACTCTGATATTTGAGGGCATTATGTTATGGAACTGTGCATCTTCTGAGTTTTTGTTTGTTTGTAAGAAAGGATGGACATTGCCTTGATAAAGATCAGGTGATCGTGGAATTCCAAGTTCCTCACTTAGTCTGTTGACATGAAGAGAAGACCTCCTTGGTACTTTCAGGCAGTAATGAGAGTTCTGGCTTCCCACTCTACTTCCACTGATGCCATCCTGGCCAGGAGGTACAGGTCATTACAGCTTCTGCTGACACAGTGGTAGCCTCATTACCACTGGGTGGTAGTGAAAATCTTGACTCTCCTCTATGCCTTTTCTGATACCATCCTATGGAACATCTCATTTTCATCTTGCAGTGGTAGTCCAGGGTCCCCACATGGTCTTCACTGTCACTATGAGTAGTGGCTTTATTACCTCTGCAGAGATGAAAGTCCTGACTCCTTATTTAACCTCCTGTATCACATCCTGGGCTGGTAAGCATGGGGGATTGGAGCACCTTGTTATAGCCTGTCAAGTGTCAAAGTCCAGGCTACTCTCTTGGTCTTTGCTGATCCAAGTGGAATTGGAGGCCAAAGTTCTATTCTGTGATGTTTGATTGGTGTTGAATACTTATTTTCTAAAAACTTCCATTCTTACTTAGTGGTCTTTACCTGATCCTTTGTATAAACAGTTTTTATTGAGGCTCTTATGATCTGTAACTGTTGACATTTCTCGGTTGCTGGCTTTTTCCATTTCCACTGACATGGTGGGATGGGGGCTTAATATTACCTACCGTCTGGTAGTGATGAAAGTCTCACCTTCTTTCCTTCTGTGATACCACCCCAGCAGCTGGCGAGAGTGGAATCTAGACTCTTCATTCAGACTTTGCTGAAGTTTTCTTCTGAGGTGTTTGTTTGCAGCAGAGTCATTATTATCTAAATGTTTTCTGTCTTGATATGCTGCCTCTTTTCCTGGTACTTTGTCTAGATGGATCATGTTTCTATTTTCTGTTGTCTATGTCTATTTCCATTTCCTGGTTGTCAACTCCTCTAGCTTTAATTATGAGATGAATGCAGCTGAAAGAAAACCCAAGTAACTCACCACTGTGTCATTCCTTTGATTCCAAGGTCCTTAGTTGGTCTATTTTCTCTTCATGTTTCTGAATTGTTTTCTATTTGTCTCACAGAGAATCTCCGGGAATTTTAGTTGTGATTAAAAGATGCAATAGGAAAAACTATGTCTACTTCGTTTTCCTGTAAGCAGAAGTTCACTGTATCTGATTGTATTCTGAAGGAGCAGTTGGGCAAATATGCCAATGGATTGGGTATGGGGTGTGAGGGAAAGAGAAGAGTCAGTGATGACCCTTTTTTGTTCTTACAAGTTGCTATTACTAGAGATGGGGAAGGCTGAGTAGAGCTGATTTTTAAGTGGAAGCATTGGTAGATTTTGGACATGTGAAGTAGAGGATGTCTCATAGAAATGGTGTGTAGGCTTTTGGATAGCAAAGTTGAGTTAAAGGTGAAGGTCTGGGCAGGAATTGTACACCTGGAAGTCATTGCATGGAGGTATATTTAAAGCCATGGGGCAAGATAAAATCATTTGGAGAGTAATTATAGAGAGAAAGGTCAGTTCAAGGACTGAACCCTGGATGCTCTATGGATAAGAGATAAAGGATAAGAGGAAGGACCTGCAAAGGGGAATGTGGATGGATAGCTAGGGAAGTATGAAGGAAACCAGGGTGTGGAGTGGTAAGCTTGGTGAAATGCTATGAAAAAGTAGAGTAAGGTAAAGACTGAGATCTGACCCTTGGATTTTAGAGGCTATCCACAGCAATTTGATCTCATGTTTTGCAACCTGTATTTCTTCCTTCTTGGCCTCACTACTTCTATTTCACTTTCAACAGACCACATTTTATGTAATCTCATTTTTTTCTTCCACATGTAAATGATAATATCTGAATGATAAACATAACTACTGCTTGATAAATTTCAGTGCTGACATGAGGAATTAGGTCCACTGAATTTATCAATAATTGGAGTCATAAATTGATCAGAGACACTATCACAATTTCTTCAAAGCTATTTATTTATATCCTTATTTATTATTTCTGCTTATTGAGACCTACTAATTTATTGGCACATACACATATATAAAAAAGATTTGTTATCCTATAAAAATCACTAATGTCACAAAATGGCTTACTTCATTTGTTATTACAAATTAAATGGATTGATGGGAACACGTATGGGGTTCCTATAATATTATGTGCAGTCACGGTGCTGGCCTACCTACCTACTTTCCTTCACATATATTGCTCCCCTGGATCTTGGTGACAGTACTATGAGGTAGGATTTATTGCTGCCATTTCAAAGCCAATGAATCTGAGAATGTTTAGGTTTCTCAACATAAAGATTGTGCTTTCTTTCTGTATATATTGGAAAAGAAGAAAGATCTAGTAACAATAACATAAGTTTCTACCTTAAGAAACTAGAAAAGTAGAGCAAATTTAATCCAAAGGGAGAAGCAGCAAAGAAATAGTTAACTGAGCAAAACTCACTGATTTTGAAAACAGAATCAATAGTGAAAATCAACAGAAAACAAAAATGGCTCTTTGAAATGATCAACAAAATTTATGACTATATAGCCAGGCTATCTAAAAAAAGAAAAAGAGAGAACCCAAATTACTAACATCATAAATGAAAGAGGAGACATCACATGTTCCATGGACATTAAAAAGATAATAAAGGAATACTATGGAATACTTATGTTTCATGCACCTAGCAAGCAATATATGCTTTGAGACAAAATCATTTTTTAATTAGGTTAGAATTGGTCAGGTCTATTATTTTACTTTTTAATTTTGGTATGGCGAGTCAATATCAGCTTTTTTGTTTTACTACTTATTACTCTTTACAAGTAAGCGTGTGTATATAGAAATAAAATTAAAGTGACTTTTAAATAATTATTTTAAAATACAATAGATTTTTATAGAGTGCTTTTCCTAGTACTCACATTCATTGCATCAAGTCTTTGAGTGGCCAAGGCTGTTATTCCCTTCAATACTGTATTGAGTCAGTATTGTTAAGGGGAGTGAACCATTTTATGGAAAGCAAAGTGTTAACTTGTTTGCAGAGCAGCACCTGTTGTGCAATGTGGAGAGTATTTGCTGTAACACATTACTACTTTGAGTAGCTAGAAAGGGAGACTTCCAAGGAGGTATCCTAACACTGCAAGTAAGTAAATAAGACCAAATCCCTCACTAGACCGTGTACGAAATAGCTATGGGAATGCTGTGTTTGATCTTTTCAATGACTTTTTGCTTAAAAAGGACAACTTTAGAAGGCTGATTCTTTTGAGCTGAGATTTGGAAGTTCAGTCTCTACAGTTCATTATCAAAGGGAAAGACTGACCATAGACTTTCTAGAACTTTAACCAGAAGAATTAGAAGTGACTTCTGAGATTGCTGGTTCTCCCTTTTTATTAAGAAACAGAAAATTAGGGAGGCTGTTTATGTGACTCACTTCTAAAGAATACACAGCACATAGTTGGCAGATCGGTAAGAAATCAAGACTGTCAGTAGGCATTTCTACCACATTTCTTCAGATCATTCCCTACAAAAGGACAAGTCAATGAAAGATGTAAAAGAGGAGTGTAGGTACTGTACTTGGTAAACGCTGACTTTGAACATCAAAGATGGTATTTCCCGCTAGTGGGAAAATGTGACTCAGTCTGTGAATAAGCAAAGTGAGAATATTTGTTCTGGAGCGAATGAGGCGTGCTTGTCCTGCCAGAGATGCCAGCTGTGTCCCAGCTATCTTGTCTGTCCCCACGAGACACTCACCTTACTCTTGCTAGCACTCTTTGTATGTGTGGTTTACATACCAAAATACACAGGTCCTTATTCTTGCTGGCCAAGTATTTATCCAAGGCATTTGCTGGGAGGGACAGGCCAGTACTCACCTGCAAAACCCTTTCACCTCAGAAGCCACTGGTTACTCTCATCTTAATACCTTTATTTTCTTTCTGGAAACATTTTTTTGCTTCCTCTCTCTTTTATTCCAATTCTTTGATAAGGTCTTCCTTGTCCATTTCATTTCCCCACAAGATGGGCTAGTCACCATGAAGCATTGTGGCTTTATCTTATAGTATTTTTACCTCTTTAGAAACAAAGATTAGGAAAATATAAATTTCTATGAGAAAAAAAGGGAGTATGTATTTTTCTGCTTTATCTTTGTTTGTTTCTCACTGAAATTGCCCCCCTACACACACAACCAGACTACTAATGTTTTGTCAGTGGTTTGATTATTATTGATAGATTAAAGCTCCATGCGGACAAAAGGCCAATATTAATGGAAATGATTCATTGATTTTTCATATTATCTGTAGGGCAAGTGTCATACAACATGGGCCAGAATGTTTCATTGGGAAATGACCTACAAGGAGTATCATGACCTGCCTCCTGGTTACCCTCTCTAGCCACTTCCTCAAACACCACAGCTTTTGCTCTCTGTGCCTTCAAACTGAGTTACTTGCACACACCTGCTTTCTGCCTTGGTTTCCTTTGCTTGCCCTTTCTGCTCTCTGCCTCCATTTCTCCTCCCTGCTTTAAGAATCACTTCCTCCAAGAAGCTTTCTGCAATATGCCAAGATTGGGCCAAGCACCCTCTCTCTGTTCTGCAATATACCATAGGGTTTTTTCTTGTGTTGACATAGCTGATAGTCATCTGACTCTGCCTTTTTTCTCTTATTAGACTACTCAGTGGCAAACATTACCCATTTTTTTCATGTCTTATCATCAGTAAGTGCTTACCTAGCACAGTGCCTGATACGAGACAGATTTTTTTCAGTGTTGGAGCACAGGTGGATGAAAGAGTGGAATTTAATTTGGTTGTTAATCACTTCTTTTGTTGAGTGTTTTATGATAATGATAGAAGGGGAAATATTAAATCATGTTAGTGCTATGAAATTCCTAAACTAACTCTTCTGATACATAACTAGTAAGAACTACTTTTGAGTCACATACCTAAGAGAAAGATTCTGGATGTGTGATTGTGATAAAAGACACAAAATTCTCTGGAGAAATGTGATTTCTAGGATGTTAGAAGTTTACAGAAACAAATCATTTGAAAGATATAAAAAATGAAGACTTGGAGGCCTGAGGACTAACATACTTTTTAAAAGAGAAGGATAAGTGTGGAAATGTAACAAGACAATGGGAAAAGGAGTTTGAGCTAGGAATGGTAAATTGTGGAAGGTGACTAGGAAATACAAGGGGAAACTAATAAACAATAAAGGCTATTTTCATATGGTGTGTTTGCAAACCCATGTTGGTGCTGACTTGCTGTCTTCTTCACGGCCATAAAATTCCCCTGGAAGAAGTGATATATGGCCATTTTCATTTCTTAGAAGTGTCTGCTTTTAGTTGGCGAATGATAACTAGAAGGTTCTGCATGCATTAATTCACATTTACTCTCAGATTAATATAATCCTTATGCTAAAGTGGCATGGGTTGGGATGGCATTTTGCCAGTCTCCCTCACTTCATTCTGAGAGCCTCGGCATCCTCACTGCTGTGAACTTCAGGGTGCTGGCTGCTGTTGCTGTCAAGCTGTGTCCCAGTCTTACTCCTGTCACTGTAGCTGCCATCACTTCTGCCTCTAATACTGCAAAGCCACCCTACCGGCACCAGGCAAGCCTCCCTTCCTAGCCACCAAGATGGTTAGGAGGGGCCAATGAGGGGATGACTCTGCCTCTCAAACCTAGAAAGCTCTTTACCCGTGTGAAGAAACTCCTCCTTCTGCTGCTTCAGGGACTTCCCAAGATCACAGCGATTGTGGGAGGTGAGGGCTCTGCCCTGCCTGCCCAAGGTGCTTCCTCCCTGTCAGATATGCCAGTACTGCCACTGTTTACAGTAGGGACGTAAATACACTCCATCCTTTACCTTCATGTTCTTTTCGTTCTGGAGATCAGTGGACTGTACAGAGCACACGGCTTGGCTTGGCACATCACAGTTGTGGTGCTCAGACATGGACATGCTGTACAACCTGTACTACTGCAGGCATTACTGTATTTTTAGATCTGCCCAACACTGCCAAGACAACTAGTATATGGAGATGCAGGGCCAAACTACTGACCTAAAGCTACCGCAGCACATAGGGGAGGCTCTCTTATTCAGCTGAGGAGGGTGGAGGGGGGTGGAGTGTTCTGTTTTGGCTTCATTTAGGACATTTTATAGCACTTCACACTGTGTGTACTTGAGGTGTTGAAACATAGGATTAGCTTTGTGAATCAGCTTTGTGAGGTGTCTGAAGCAAGATAGCAAGTTTTGAAAAATGAATAACACTTGTTTATCTTTAAACTGCAAATACGATGTTTTCATTACATGTATACAACAAAATAATTTATTAAAACACTATGAATTTGGAATTGTGATCCTTTGGGCTGACTTTTTCCTACTTTACTCTGTATGAAAGAGGGTTTGTTGTATAAGTTATAGTATCATGAAATCAAGAGATTTGTTCTTATCTTAACAGAACAAGTAGTTTGCCACACAAATGAAAATCCATGAAGACAGTCTTTATTCTTGCTGGATTCTTACCACCCATAACACCAGTAACACTAAAACTTCTCTCATCTCTATCCTGACTGCTCAGCTTTAAGTCCCCACTTGAGTTGCTGTAACTGTCTAACAAGTTTTCTTTATTCTATCTATCCTTTTTCTTGCCAGTTCATTTTCTATACAGTTTCAAGAATGGTATTCTGATACAAATGTGGCTATATTTTTTTTTTTTTTACTATAATTTCTAGGGACTGCCCTTCAGGGTCTCCCTAGGACTCATATGATAAAGGACCAGATCTTTCTGAGTGGCATCAAAGGCCTTGGCCACCATTCTAGGTTCCTCTAGGGTGGCAGTAGCAACAATCTACTTTCCCTTCCCTCTTCCATGGAACTCTTTTCTACCCTGATTGGATTGACCTTCCTCCTGCCTGCTGCCTAATGAAATTCTGGTAGGACTCGGTGTGACTTTTGCCAGTCCAGTAGTGCTTTCTTTCCTCCCCTTCAGCCAGGAAATGGTGGCCTCTGTGCCACAGTCATTTTGGCTCTGTGCTGTTATATGCATTTCTCTGCTAGGGCACCTACCACACAGTGCTAAACCTATTTGCTTTCCCCTTGCTGAACTGAACTTGTGAGGGCAAGGATTATGTCTTACTGTAGCAGTTTTTGGTGTTTGGCACCTAGAAAGCCATCGAGAAATGTTTGCTAAATTAAGTAGCTTTTGGTGGTCAGCCATGTGACCCTTCATAAGCACATTGGCAGAGCCTCCCTTGGAAGTCTCATGAGACACCAATTTGAGTTACTGGCTGTATGTGAATGGCTGGGAATAGAGCCTACGTTCAGATAATCTAGTTAAAAGTTCAGGATGCTTTTGCCTATTGTCTAAATTAATGAGATTTTAGTGCACTTTGATTACATTCCTACTGGAAAAACAAGTATGGTAGGGTTTTATTTTTTGACTCTTTACATGGAATTCAGAACAGATGCCAATTCTGCCATTACCTTCTGTGGTAATCTCCACATATGCACTATATACACAAATACATATGTGCACATTACATGTACATAATTACTAGTCCACTTCATTTCATGGCCTTCACTCTCCTGAAGTCTTGGATGATTTCTGTGTTTCCTCCCTGGTGTAGAATTCTTCCTCTATGTCTTCCTACACTTCCTATTTATACCACGTTGGAACTTGACCTTTTAAGTACACCTGAGATATATTTGAATTTGCAATGCAATTCATATTCTTTATGTTATGCACTTTTTATGAATAAAACTGAGATACCAGGAGCATAGTTTTATACTTCATATACACTCTTATTGAACAAACTAGACAATCTCTATGGACTTGCTCTCTCTTTTCTCTATTAAAAGATAACAGGATAGTCTTCAAGTGAAAACTTGAAAATACTGCACATAAGTTAAAATATTATAAAAATATTAAGTGATATACTTACATAGAATAAATTGTCATGACCCTTAAGTACACTCTGGGCCAATGATTCCAGACTGACTAGAATGAGTAAAAAACAAATTGATAATGAAAGTAGCACTATAACAGTAAAAGTTTACTGAAGAAAAGAAACTGAGGGCTCTAGAACCATTTTTATGCATCTGTTGTTAGACTAATTTATTACTAGTCATCCCTTTTATTACCACACTTGACCAAGGAGCACTTTGTTAGGTCAATTTACCAACTTATGCAGAGTCAACAGAACTTCATTTCTTTGAAAATAGCTATTAATTCTGGGCTTTTACAGATCCAAATTGTGATGGTACAGATTACATGTAAATCTATGTACATTGTAAATCTGGCTTCATATTCTAATAAAAACTAAGAGAAATGCAATAAAGTTTAACTTACGCACTGAATTGTATTTAATGGTACAAATGGATTTTTAGAGGTATTTTCACTCGGCACAGTCCAAAGCTTTCAAAGAGAGAGCTTTGCAATTTTAATGGGCTCATATAAAGAGCAAGGAAACAAACTGTGTTATCTGGGGTGCATTCAAGATCAGGAGTCTGATATAAACCACTGACCAAACAAAAACAAAAACACCCTTCCTACCCAAATTTTACATGTTTATATACACACTGAAAACTTATCCTCATCCTAGATCTATGAGATTTGTAGATACTTTTAAGTGTCAACTGCATTGTTAAGAACATTGTATTATAAGATATATAATAATAACAGCAAATATGTTTGGATGCTTGCTGCCTGATGCTTTTTGTATATTTTCTCAATCCTTACTATAAACTTAGGTGAAGGATATTGCCTTCCTGGAAGGCAATCAGGAAAACTGATGTCCATCAGAGTCACAAATTAGTGAGTGGAGGGGCCTGATATCATATTTGACTCCCAAAACACATGCGCTTAATTCACTTTATATTGAGAATTCTGATCACCTCAGTTTACTTCGGACAGTGAAAGAACTCTACCCAGTTCCACAAGACAATTCTTCATTATGACTGAACATTTTAATTCTGGAATCAAAGTGTACTACATATGCAAACTAGGTAGTATAATCAAGCTGACACAGGAAGTTCCAAGACATTTTGAAATAGTCTTGAAGTTATGCACAAAATAAAGCATGTGCTGACTTACTGCAGTAAAGAATCTATTTCTGTATGGTCACAACTCCCCAGGAAGCCAGGTCCCCCTTTCCTTTAAATACAAATTGTTGCTCCTGCTTTTTACTGGGGACTCAGAATCAAACATCAGGCTATTTTGCTAGAGCAAATGAAATGACAGGAATTAGCAGTTGTCAGGAGTGATAGGAGCTCTGAAGAGCATTTGTCCCCATTAAATGTCTGGCTCTCCTTTGCCACATGTTTTCTCTTTTTCTTACAGTCCCTCCAGTTCTCTCTGTGGAGAGGCTCATCCTGCTTTTCCTGCCTTCCATGTGTCCTGATTGATAATTGCTGCACTCTTGCTTCCATGTGGCCCTTAGCTTACTGTGACTCTAATGGATGCAACTATCAGAGCTTTCTTTTAACTTCAATCCTGCTACTAATCTCCTCACTTCTCCAGTTTTCCAGTTCTCGAGAAATCACACTAATTACTACATCTCATCTTTTCAAATGATAGGTCATAAGGCACGGGTCAGAGGTCAGCATGTTTGGGCTGTCTTTGTGTCAGGTGTCTGACCGACCACATTTGTGTGTTTTTTTGGGTGTTTAGGAGTAAGTCACATGGTATAAAATATGGTCAATACCTTAGTGATTAATGGACAGCGAACATTCCCATGGAAGATGGTATGAGAACTTGGTGGAACTTTCTGTATTGGCAGTCAAATATAACTTCTGTAGTACCCTCTCAGCTATAATCTAAAGGGATTTCCAAATGTCAGTGGTACATAAAAAACAGTATGCAAGGCTCTCGAGGGAAGTAGTTCACTTTGCTCTTATTCAACACAATACCACCGGCTGTGTGTTGCTAATGCACTTCTAACCATAATAGTAATAAAAGCAATCACAAAATAAATGCCCCTCATTGGTCTCATTATATGCCACACATTGCACATATAATATTAATAATTCTCCCAATGGCTCTAAAGCAAGCTTGTCCAACCCACAGCCCATGGGCTACATGCCACCCAGGATGGTTTTGAATGCAGCCCAGTAGAAATTCATAAACTTTCTTAAAACATTATGAAACTTATGCAAGGACCTTTTTTTGTTTTTTAGCTCATCAACTGTGATTAGTGTTAGTGCATTTTATGTGTGACCCAAGACAATTCCTCTTCCAATGTGGCCCAGGGAAATGAAAAGGTTGGACACTCCTGCTCTAAAGGATGGATATAAATATTCTTATTTTACAGATGTGTTAGAGGTCAGGAAGCTGAAATAACTGGTTCAAGGTTACCTCACCGTTAAGTGTAAACACTGAGGTTACTCTGATTCCAAAACCTACATTTTATTTTTTACTGTATTATGCTGACAGTATATTTTTTTGTATTTCAACAATCAAATATATTTTAAAGAAATTAGGATGAGAAAAATATTCTACTATATTTATGCGGATAGTCACCTTTTCCTTTTCTCTGCCTTTCCCTTCAGCCTGAAGAAATTCTTTTTGCGTGTGTTTGGAGAAGAGGTCTGTTGGTGACAAATCCTGTTTTCCTCTTTGAGAAATGGCTTTCTTTCACCTTCATCCTGCAAAGATATTTTTACTAGAAGCAGAATTTTAGGTTGATAGATCTTTTCTTCTGGCTCCTTAGAGATGTTGTTCCACTGTCTTCTGGCCACTATCATTTATTATGAAAAACTTCCAGTTTTTGGAACTGTTGTTTCCCATATTTAATGTCATTTCCCCCCTCTGCCTGCTTTTAAGGCTTTTTCTTTGACCTTAGTTTCAGTAATTTCATTATTATGTGTCTAGGTTGATTTTTTGGTTTTTTTGTTTATCCTTTTTGGTGTTTGTTGATATGCTTATATCTGTAAACTTATCTTTCACCAAATTTGGGAAGTTTTCAGGTATTATTTTCAGGAATATTATGTACCAACATCTTTTGCCCCTGCTTTACGGACTCCAATGGATGTGAGATCTTTTGATACGGTCTCACAGGTCTCTGAGACTCTAGTCATTTTTGTTTTCAGTCTCCTTTGTGTCTGTTGTTCAAATCGGATAATTTCTGTTGCTCATTCTTCAACTTCACCTGTTCTTTGCTCTCTCATCCCCATTCTGTTGAACTCATCTAATGGATTTTTAATTTCAGATATTGTATTTTTCAACTCTAAAACTTCAATTTAGTTCTTTTTTTATAGACTCCATTTCTCAACTAAGAATTTCTCTCTTTCTATCCATTTGAAGATGGTTCACTTTAGTTCATAGAAAATGGCTCTAATAGCTGACTTAAAGTCCTGATAATTTATACATGTCAAGTAATTTTGATTGTATCCTGGCCATTTTAAATATTACCATGTCAGATTCTGCATCCCATTAAAATTATTGGAAGAATATTGATTTATCATTTTAACCTGCAGGTATGTTCTTTTCTTCTGTGGTACTGGTTTCAATGTCATTTCAGGTTTCAGTCATTGCTATGCTACTTGGGTCTGCTGGGGCATGCACCACTAAGAGCTTGCTCTGGTACTTGGCGGGAAGGGGGTGGTCTGTGCTATAATTCAGCTCTCAAAGCCTTCATTATACTTCTTTGGGCATTTCTGCACATGTACAACTTGTGGGATGAGCTCATTACTTTTGTGGGTTCAAATACAGAATTAGAGATTCTCCTCTCCAGTTCTCTCTTGCCTGTGGGATATCCCCCACACCCTGTGGCTCCTAGGTCCCCTTTTCCCAGTTTTTCTAGCTAGAAAGGGTAGGTCTTTCAGAGTTGGCCTCCTGTGCTATGATACTGTTTCATACAATTTTACCAAAGTTCAAAGCAACAAGGGAAAAGAGAAAAAGTGTAATAGTGATTCCCCCACTCTTTATACAATGGGAGCCCCTTTTTCTGGTTCTTCTATCCAAAGGGTTGAATCACCATTTGGGATCTTCAATGCCCATGCTTACACTGGGGTAGCAGAGCAGATGTGCTTTTGAAGTTGGCTTTGAGGCAAGACTGGGAGAATAAAAAGAGAAAAATAACAAACCTAGGGATTTTCCCCAGAATCTGGCTTGCATGGGACCCATTTTTCTGTTTCACTAACCAGAATAATGTCCTTAAGTAGAATTTTTCTTTTTCTTTTCTGTTTGTACCTTTTCAAAGTTCCCAATTTGGCTTGCCTCAGGCCAAATCCAGGAGGAGGAAAAAGGAAAAACCCAGAAGATCCTTTGTATAATAGCTGAATTGATTTTAGCTATACTTTTAACTTCCTTCTTAATCCACTTGCTGTTATTTACATTTCAGTGTCCTTGGGTAATTTGTCATATTTTTCTGGTTCTGATGATTCAAAGGAGTGACAGAACAGGCTCCTTTTTCTCTGAGCTGCTTCTTCAATGTTTTTGCCCCCAGCCCATTCCACAGAACCTGCCATGTGATAGACAATGAAGTAAATGAAGTGAATCAAAATGTGAAATGTGAAGCTTGCTGATTATCTCATAAACTTCGGTAGGACAGGGACGGAAAATACCTGGCTCACAGTCTGTCAGTCTTACTTCCCACACTCAAAGCTGATGGTCACTTCTTCACTGCTCTGCTCCCTGCAGAACTTAATATAGCCACAGAGGACTTCCTAACACAACAACCTGGAAGCCTTTGCCCAGTCAGCAGCATTGGTATTTGACGTAATTGCAGACCTTTCATTCCTGTCTTCAAGACTTACTAGTCACAAAAAAATTCCAGTCTTGCTTTCCCCTGTAACTATAGTGACTCCTCTCCTCACAGTCCCATCTTCCATTCTCCGTTCTCTCTTTGACATTTCAGATCATTGACCTTTATTTTCTTTGAGAGGTGGGATTGTTGAGAAAAATCATTCTGTGCTTTATTATAAGTTTCTATATTTTTATTTTAAAATTGAAAATTTTTTTTGCCATGTATAATGCACACATTTTTTGCTAGAATTTGTGAGGGAAAAATAAGAATGCACATTATACTTGGGCAGTACTAATTCTGAACCTATGTTTTTAATTCTTTTATTTATACTTATGAGTTGAAAAGTGTTACATGAAAGTTCTTGTACCATAATATGTTAAAAAATAAATGCTAAAATTTATTTATAATACAAAAAACAAGTACCTAAATATAAACAAATAAAAATTTGAATTAAAAAAATTAAAACAAAGATTTTTTTTCCTTGAAAGTTTGGGCCAAAAACATGGGTGCATACACAGGAGCACGTTATACACAGGAGCACGTTATACACAGCAAAATACAGTGATGTGTTTCACTGAGCTTTCCCTTGCTTACACCAAAAGGAATTTATTTTAGTGTTTTAGTCTTTGGGAAATGATACATTTGTTTAATAGATTGGTAATTATCCTGCTCATAATCGATCATTAGAATTCATCTTTATTTGATGACTATATACTTATCACCAAACTCACAATCCATTTATCACCAGTTAGTCCATTAATTCAGACTTGCTGGTCCTTGAATAACAGAACACAAAACTTCTTATTTTGAATCTTTCTAAGAACAAATATTAATAGAAAATAATGTGGCCTAAACATATCTGATTTAAAATCTCACTTTGTCTACAGACTATTATTTTGTTTTGTTTTGCTTGTCATTTTTATTATAAATATCTTAGCAGGAAGTAAGAGGCAGTGTTTATAAATGTGAATAGCTTTTTACATCTTCTGTACATTTGCTATGAAACACTTACACGTGACCTGACAGGGTACTGAACTCAGTAGTACTCTTTCTAGAACTTTAGGTGTTTCCACTGCTAAAATGGAAAATTTGGTCAGAAAACTGACCTCCCAAAGTATATTAAGCATGTATGTAGTGTAGACCCTGAGCATGATGTTTGAATGTCCATGTCATTGAGTCCAAAGTCATCTGGTAAGGTGACCCTTTAAAGATAAGTCAGGACCCATCCCCTGGGATCCCTCCTGGGAGTGCTGTGGCTGAAATTAGAGAAATGAAAAGGTAAGAAACTGGTTGTGTGACAGTTTGTTGGGTTCACCGTCTAAGTGTGTTTTTCTTTTCTCCTTTTCTTTCACCTGTGGTCTCCAGTTTACCGTGGTTTCTGGGCCGTTCTCATGCTCCTGGGGATAGTCGCTGTGGTGACCGCGAGCTTTTTGATCATCTGTGCAGCGCCCTTTGCCAGCCATCTGCTCTATAAAGTCGGGGGAGGCTCATACATTGCTGCAGGTACGTGGAGTGCTGTGGCTGTGATTTCTAGCTATGGATTTCCTCTATATCATTGTGTTTTTCATTCAGGTATCAGGCTTCTAGGAGCAGGAATAAAATAATGTTTGTATTTATTATTTCTAGTGCTAACTATACCTCAGACACTTTTCCAGGGACTTTCCATTTTGCAGGTGCTAATACTCTTCACCAGTACAACAGTGTTGCTCATTGTGTCCACGTTATGTGAAAGAAGATACTAGAAAGGAAAACTCTGCTGGAAGAGCCTTTAAACCTCTCTTATCCTGGTCACTTTCTGCCTGTAAAATGGGGTCATAACATGTAGCATTAGGGTATGGGTGAAGTTTTCTGTGTGCTCTTAAAATATAGCCCCATGATGATACTGAAAACCCTCATAATTTGCTTATCATAGGTAAGGAGCAATTTCCTCATCAGCAGTTTTCTTAATTGTGATTCATATGCATTATCTACACATACTCTTCTTTATAAAATCTATACTTATTTTAGTCAGCTTTCTAACTAGTCTTCCTACTTCATGGTAAAATGATCCTAGTACAAATAAAATGGAATATGTGAGTCTTGTGAATTTTAAGCCATTTTCATTTAATTAGTAAGTAAAAACCAGAACTCTTAACACTTAAGCCCAAGGTTATTTGTAAAGACAATAATTCTAGAAAATTGGACAAATTTCAGTATGACTCAGACCAAAGTGTACATGACTATACTATATTGTAACATCAGATAAGAAGGACAAAGTGTTTCTATACTTTGATGGTAGTGGCAGCAAAGGAAAGGAGCAGAATGGATATCTCTATTATCTTTATAATAATTTCAAAGACAGCTCATAATGTTGCCCATCATTATTCAATTAATGATCAATGAATGGCCAGTACCTGTAAGCACACTTTTTGCATAATGTTGTGTTTAATTCCACAGAGGGCATAAAAAGAATAATCAGGTATGAATCCTCTGCTCAAAGAGTTAAAAAACAAAAACTAACCCCCCTCTCAGAATAAGAATCCTGTTTAACCTAGACTGCCTTTCTTTTATCTTTTATTTCAATTCTTTGCTTCACTGATTTTTTTCAAGGGCCTTTATCAAGGGCCCACATTTACCATTTGAGCTCCTAATTTTTAAAATAAATTTTTAAAACTTGACATATAATTCACATATCTCCAAATTTTTCATTTTAAAGTATATAATGCTGTGTTTTTTAGTATATGATTCTGAAATATTTTTATCACCCCACAAAGAAACCTCATCCTCTACGCCCCCAGCCCTGAGTAATCACTAATTTACTTTCTGTCTCTATGGGTTTGCCTATTCTGGGCATTTCATAGAAATGGAATGACAGAATATGTGGCCTTTTGTGTTGGGCTTTTTTTCACTTGGATCTCATAATTTATCATTTCTTTTCCTTAATTTATAATTCCATAAGACCAAACCCCCATGTGCCCTAAAACCGAGCACCTTCTTTATCCAATATTTTTTCTCCCCTAAACCATATTCTACACTGACTTCATTCAAAGGTCTAGTTAAGGTGCATATTTTTCCATGATCTCCCCAGAAATGACAGCTCTCTGCTAAAATATGTAGTTACTTGCTTCTTCTCATTCCTTGATTTTCTTTTTAAATCTTTGTCAATAAAGGTAATGTGTAATAGTGGTATATTTGTACTAACACATTATGGGCAGCACGATTGATTTAAAGTCAGAAGCACTCTGATCCTAAGTTTGGTCTGAGAGAGAGAGATAGAGAGAGAGAGGTGGGGGAGAAAGGGAGAGAGAGAAAGAGGGAGAGCTAGTGCACATTTAATGCTTTTGGAAAAAAATTGTTGGTCATTTTATTATTTGTGGGAGAAAGTAGTATATCCAAGTAGACTTATGTGGTGAGATATATAAGTGTCAACTCATTATGTTTTTGTTTTTGTTTTTTGTTTTTACTTTTTTGTTTTTTGTTTGGTTCTCTGGTCGGGAAGCGAACCCAGGTCATGGCTGTGAGAACGCTGAAACCTAGCCACTAGACCACCAGGGAACCCTCAGAATCACTATGTTGTACACGTGCAACTAATATAATATTGTATGCCAACTACAGTTTAATAAAGTTAAATAAAAAGAATTATATTAGTCTAAGAACCTGTAGAAAGATAAAGCATTTGATAGGTACACATATGCCTGTGATCAATGGATTTTCTTTTCTGGTGAATCTTTTGTTGCATGTGGGTATGGAGTTGAGGTTTTCATTGCTCAGGTCTTCATATAAAAACCCCTTGTTAGGGCGTGTCCAAAGGTTCTTTGAGCCCATTCTGAAAAACACTGACTTAGATGATTAGAACACTTCCTTTCAAATTTGGACACTTCCTTTCATAATTTCCTCATGGCACAATTCTTTATTGTTTATGTAGGACTGTTTGTTTCCCAAGAACAGAGAGACATATTCTGTTGGATGAGATAAAATACTACTATTCATCTTACCCGTTCAGGCAGGAAAAGTGATATTCTCAGGAATAACTAAAATTTACTGTTTAGTAGCAATTTCTACCATGAAACACAGTCTTTTAAAGGTGTTATGGGCCCAATAAATTATCCTTAAACTTGAGTAGTTATTGACAGAAGAATTTTAAAAATATTTCAATTCTCTATTATTAACATTTATAGATAATGTTAATAGACAACTTATCTTTTCAAAGTTGAAGATCAAAACTAACTTACACACTATGCTATATAAAGACAAGGAAAATATGAAATAAATACTAGGTTTGTCAATCTGCCAAGTTTTCTTCTGTACCACATTTAATATGGAACCATGCATATAGTCATTTACTGAGTTAAATTGAATTTATAATGCTTTCTTCGGTTAGAATTTTTATTTTCCAAAGGAAGAGATCTCATTCCATGTACTTAGTATTCCAAAATGTCTTTTGTTTCAGGGCTTGCATTATCATTCCTTGCCTAACCCAGTCTTCTATGCTGCCTGTGCCAACACACAGTGCTCTGGTGGGCAGTTAGGGACAGGTGTGGCTTGGGTCTGTCGTTGCTGTGGCTGCTTTATTGATGCTGCAAACAAGATTGGACACTCTCTCATTGTTTGGACAGATGACCTTAGGACAGGGCAGAACTAAATTTCAAATGGCCATTGCTGGGTGTGTGCATCAGTAAGAAGATTGTTTTGGGGCATTCCACACATGGCTGGGCATGCTAATGTTAACAGCTGTTGGTGTGAGTGAGGGGTGGGGTCCATGCTATTCCTCTGGCTCTGGCAACAGGCTCAGAGCAAGACCCCTCCCTGCAGTGTGCAGATACCTTTTCAGGAGGGCCAGGCCATGTGTTCCCCAAGGAAATTCGGTTCTGGATCAAGTGTGTGGTAATTGTCAAGATGGTATGACACTGAGCCTGTGTTTCAGTCTTACCACACATGCCCACAATGCTTAAACAACTGGTGACATTTGTTTTAATGTTTAAAATTTTAGAGACAAAGAGAATTAGTCTTTTCTCCTAACCCTATGATATTGGAGATGAAAGGAAAATAATGCAGGAAGAGCTAGAATGGGTCGGAATAGCATGAAAAAACTTCTGAGTTATATGGACAAAGTTATTATACAGCTGAACATTTCCAATGCCTGTGCAAAGGGATATCCACACAGGAATTTCTGTGCATTAATAAGACTTCCGAGTGTATGATAAGGGGTAATGGCATGGTCTGAGTGTTTTGGGACACTGACATTAAATGATAAGCCACAGACACTAGAAATTGGAATTGTACCAGCATAGCAGGGTAGAAAAATTTTTCTTCCACAAATGAAGTCACCTTTTCCTGAAAGACAAACTGAGAATACCTTTTTCTGCTGAATGTAGAACTCAACAGAGTTTCATCTGGGCAAAGGTAGCTGAGAGCTTCTGAATCTTGGCTGACTCCTTTGTTAGATCCTCAAGTTGGTGAGGCTGCGGAGGCATCTTGTAAGTCAGGGAAATGTAGCAGCAGCCCTGATTCTAGGCCCAGGCTGCATTAGTGGGAGGAAAGGCTCTCATAGGGTGATGGGACTTGGAGCATCGAGGCAAAGTGGTGACCCCACTCCCGCCCCATTCTGTGACTGTGTGTATGCTGCGTGCTCAGACAGCTATTTCTCAAGCTATTGTTGGTCACCAGAAACATGAGCTGAATGAGCTGGAGTGAGTTGTGTAAATCCTCTGCCATGTGGGACAGTCTGGAGCACATCCTTCTATGGCCATCCCTGCTGCCTCTGGTTGGGAGGACAGTGCTTTATAAAAGGGTAGTACCATGAACCCTCTTTAAAAAATGTAGTGCAGGAAAGGTAAGTGGCTATTAAGGGAATATAAAATTCTCATATCTAGTTGGTAATACTGAATCAGCAGTAAATTGGATTTGTGGTTTGTTTTCCTTTTTCTTTCAAAAGATTCATGATTTTATAGTAGCTTATCAGTAAACCACAATTATTTTTACATAAGATCAGGTAGACATGATAGATGTATAACAGTAGAATTTTTTTTCCTTAATCCTAGAAAAAAAATAGTGCACAGAGGCCAAGGGATTTATTTCGAATACTTATTTTTCTTGGTGTCACGCCTGGCTCCTCACGTCATCCTCCAGGAAACAGAGAAATGACAGCAGTCAGAGCAGGGAAGACAGTGTGTGTAGGAAACACGGACAGAGGGCAGGAAGGGATTAGGGAAGAATTGCTGACGGCCTCAGGACCAGTGTTCTAAAGTTTTGCGCACGCGTCTCCTGCCTGCACCTGCTGTGTCCACGTCTGTCTGGTGAAAGGTCCAGGCTATAAACAGCCACTTACCCTGAACAAGCAAAGGGGCTGCTGTGTGAGGAGAACAGGCTGGGAAGGCCACTAAGTTCTTGCCAAAATGGGTTTTCTAAAGCTTCTGTGTCTTTCTTAGCAAGAAGAAGGCTTTCAAGAGATGATCATAAACAACTTCCCAATAATGCACAGAGTATTCAACTGAGGTCCAAGACTTCACATTTTATGCAGAGCTCTGGCTTGCTAGAGGTGGGAGGTGGAAAAAAAGTGATTAATAAAAACTATGGGTTACTTATATTTCAACTGGATGTACTTCTTATTGTGGTAGAATTAGGTCTCCGATTTTGTGAAATATTGAACGACGGTTTGAATTTCCCTTTCACTCAGTCAAAAGGCTTAGGCATACCAGGTCTGCTTTCTACATAGGCCTGAAGAACTAGTCAGTCTTATGTTCCTAAAACTACATGCTTTTAACACTTTTTTTATGCATTTAGTTGTCATATTTGGGAATTTGTTCAGAAAAATTATTGTATTTGGATGCTCATGCTATTATATGTGAGAAAGCCTTTCGTCAGATTTTGATGTGGCATTATAATGTCCTTGATCTGACATTTTATGTAAATGTCAAGTGCTAGAATAAGTCAACCTTTGTTAATATTGACTAGGAAACAGCTTTGAAGTTTTTATTTAGAGAAATGTTTTAAAGCCCTATTATTTTTCTTTCTCAAATGCTTCTTTGCAAGTTCATTTTCCCCCACATGGCTTATCAGTTGAAATGTGTGTAACAGGCTGTTAGAATGACTTGTCCTGACTTGTTTTCGGAGTGAGTACCAATATGGTAGATACATGACACTAAAATGAGGTGACAGATATCCAGAGGAAGAATTTAAAAGGGACATTTCAAACCCAGTTCTATAAGTGTCCAGTATCTCTACCAGATGAGGGCTATAGAAGGGAGAGAGAATGTGAAGAGGAGAAAGGAGACCCAGAGAGATTTCTCTGGGGAGTGATGCTACCTTCTCGTGGATCTCCACCCCACCCTGGGCTTGGTATATGTGTCCTTGTCTCTGACATACTGGGTTGAGGTCTAGCTCCTGCCTTGGCAAATCTAGAGGATGAGAGGCCAGCTCAGTAATTGCCTTGGTGGTACTTTTCCACCACCAAGAAAAGCATGAACTTCAATCTTAAATAAATGTTCCCCACCTCCTTTAAAAAAAATGTACCTGTGCTGTTCTTCTGAGAAGTAGAACAAAAGGCCTAGTAAATGAATGCTTTATTCACATGCCATATTATTATGGCGTGTACCCTCCACCCTGAGAGGGAATTTTCAGATGTGTAAGGTGACAAGATTCTTTCTGGCCTATAAATGGGATCTCTGGTTTGGGATTAGGTTTGTCATGGTGGAAAGGCACAGTGAGTTTTCATTTGCTTCATTCCCTTTTTCCAAAGTATGTGTGTCATTAACATCTACTATTTACTCGGTACTGTAAGGGATTTCATTTCTGTGTGAATATTCCTTTACATTCCACACTGTTTCCACAAATAGTCACAATATGGCTAAAGAATATTGGTTTCTTTACTAAATTTTGTTATGCATTTTCTAAGAACTGCTTTTTTCTTTATACTTTCTTGTGCAGAAAGAGAAAGCACTTAGGTACAGACTCATTTGAATGATCAGATCAATATATGCTGAGTCCTAGAAAGAATGTTTACCTCCTATAACTGAGGGGCTTTTGTGGAGGGCCCAAAGGTTTGCTTAATTGGACACTAGAATCAGAAAATGTCCTTAATATGAATAATGACAAGTCTGGATTCACCTGGTATTATTCTTTCCAAAATGTTCAGTAATGGAACTGCAGGGTGACTGGTGCCACCTGGTGGAAGATTCCAGTCAGACATTGGCAGTCACGGTTGAAGTAATTCTCTCTTCACTTCTCCCATGAAATCCCAGAACTGAAAGACTGTGGCGAGTTTATTCTCTTACCTCTTGGCCAAGCTTGTAATAGCCCAATCATATGAAAATCTCTAATGCTTGAAAAAATTTCAGAGAATACCATTTGCTAGCCATTAGCAGGATATCATGCCACAATTTAACAACAACAACAACAGCAACAACAACTAGACAGTGCTGATCACGTGCTTGCCAAGTTCCAGGCATGTTGGTAAGTTCCATTAACTCCTCATGACTGCTTTCTGTGATAGGCTTTTGCATTATATCTATTTTACTAATGAAAAGACTGAGATAGAAGTAAAATACTTGCTCACGCTTATTCAGCAGGTAAAGTGTTAAGCTTTCCAGGCTGTAAACCTGAGACCAGGGCACTCAGAATCCAGGCCTGTGCTCATGAACTACTTTCTGTTTCCTGAAACTCAGTTCTTGTGAGTAGCACTTCCTTGGCACTAAATGAATCTCTGCTTTTCAGCTTAAATCCCTAATTACTTGTAGAGATCGTTCTCTATCAATAATTATTGCTGAAGAGAATAGAGTATTGAGTATATTGGATGTTTAATGCCTAAAATTATTATGCCGATCCAAGAAAGTGATAACCTTGTGAGAAATCCAATGGACATTATGTAAGTTCAGTTGACTTAATGAAAGGGAAGAGTCAATTCCTGTATTGGGGAAGTAGTATGATGAAGTGTGGGCACATGAATATTTGGGAATCAGATAGATGTAATGAAAATATACAATCATAAAATTCATAACTATATAAACTATACATGATATCTTAGAAAATTGGAGAAAAATCAGTGGAAATCTTGTCAGAGAAAATGAAGACTGGAGATAAGCCAACAGTGTTTATGATTGACCCTCGTGCATTAGTAGTTTTAAAATATCTGAAATACAAGATGTAAAAATGAGCATAATTTAATTATAAGAAAGAACAGTAGCATAATAATTTAAAGAAGAAAGAACTATTCCAAAAACACAATTTAAATTATTTTTAAGAACTTTCAATTTTGCCAGAAAAACTAACATTTTTGGTGGTGGTAGTGAGGTTCAAAAGAAACATTTATTACTCAGAAAAGTTAAGAAAAAATTTTTAAATTAAATTAACTGTAATTATCTTTCTACAAAATTTATATAATTGAACAAGTCACACTGTATGGTTATACTAAAGACTTACATTAACACTAAACATTGTGTTACATGGGGATAGTGGATAGATATGTGACAACACACCAGGATGTGAACTCGCTATGTGATTACTACAAATCAAGATTCATTAAGATGGATGTTTTTACATTCTGTGATAATATGAAAATTAATAGCACATATCAAACAGTGGTTGCATCATTAGTAGAAAAACTAATTTCTTAATGAAATAATATATATGACACCACATATATATATACTTTGGTTGAAAGTATATTGCAATATAAAGGCAAGTATTTCTCTTTAGAAAATATAATATCAGTGGGGAGATCCCTGATGGCGTAGTGGCTTAAGGCTTAGCGCTGGCACTGTCAGTGTTGCGGCCTGGGTTCGATTCCCAGCCAGGGAGCTACCCACATACCAAAAAGCAAAAAAAAAAAAAAAAAAAAAAAAAAAAAAAAAAAAAAAAAAAAAAAAAAAAAAAAAAAAAAAAAAAGAAAATATAATATCAGCAAATTTTCCTTTTCACAACATATAATGTAAATATACATCTTAGCCTCCAGAATAGATTCTTCTCACACTAATGCCCAAGTTCCCTCCTTTAGCATGACACACAGGGCTCCTTAGGAGTTGAGAAAGGCCCCAAAACACTGCAGTTTTTAAGATTCCTACTATATTAGAAGTTAATACATGTCAAAATCGGTTTGCAAATATTGTGGCATTTTTAAGTGTTTGCATTTAATACATTAATGTTCTACACTTTTAAAATGTGTACTTAAAGGGAATGACCCTATGTATAACTTAATTTGCTGATATTACCCACTGTTTTGTATGAATGTAGGGCTCAAATCAAATAATCCTAAGGGACTTCAATGTCACAGTATCTTGAGGAGGCATTATGATTTCATTCCAAGAGGTCAAATCCTTTGCTACTTCTCAGAGGGAGTCTATCTCTTTGGGATTTCTCAATTTCATTCTCTAAATTAAAGCCTAGAGGTGCTTCCTGAATATCTGAAGGGCAACTTTTTTCCAAAGGAACTCCCAGAAAAAAAAAAAAAAGGTTCAAATGTGAGTGTCTGGTTCCTTGGTTAGGGACCAGTTGACAGGAGTTCATCTTATAATGAGAGTTCATAAAATTTATTTACATGTCATATTTTGTACATTTTGTATAAAATATAATTTAAGTTAAAGAATTAAGGAACTGGGAACAACCAGTCACAAAAATGTCCCTGAGCTATAGGCACTTGGAGAGTTCATCGCTCAGTGAGCATTATTGAATGAGTGTCAAAAGTTTTGTTGGCAAATCATTGTTTGAGGAAGATAACGTAAGGTAGTTTTTCTTTTTTGTAACTGTATAGTTAATAGAGCTTAATAGGGCTGCCAGGATTTTGGGGAGTAAGTTTGAGCAGATATGCTTTAGGTCACTGCCATAGTGTCAGTAAGCGCCGCACTATTTTATCAATTTGATATAAGACTATGTTTTGTAAAAAGATTTTGTTGCCAATTTTTTTTTCAAAACCATTTGTATGAAGAAATGTTTCCATTATTTCAAGACCCTGGGTTTTAGTTAGAACATCACAAACCAAAATATTCATAGTAGTTTAATTCATACTAGCCAAAACCTAGAAAGAACCCAAAAGTTCACCAATAGATACAAATTGTGGTTTATTCATACAATGAAATACTGCTTAGCAGCAAAAAGGAGTGAACTGCTAGCACATGCAACATTGTGGATGATTTTCAGTGATCTTGTTGCGTGAAAACAGCCAGGGACAAAAGATGGCATGCCATTATGATTTAAGGTCCACAAAATTCTAAGAGTAAAGCTATGCTATGGTGATAGATGCTTTGGGTGTGGGAAATGAAAAGGCGTGAAGAATGTCTCTGGAGTGACAGGGATGAATACTTTCTATTTTTATTGGGTTGTGGATACACTGATGTTTACATTTATCAAAACTCATCAAACCATTCACTTAAAACCGATTATTTAGCTCTGTGTAAATTACATCTCAGTTAAAAGAATGAGAATGAGAACAAATAAACCTGGAATGCTTTTTACCCATTAGAGAAACCATCAAACTGTTGAAGATTAATATAATACAGTAGACTCTCAGTTAACCAGTACCCACGGGGATTAGTAGATGCCAAATAAATGGAAATAGACTCTCCATTAACCAGAGCTCAGGCAACCGGCACTCTTAAGCAACTGGCAAAATCCCCATGGAGTGCCAATTGCTTGAGTTCCAGTTAACGCAGAATCTACTATACCTTCAAATAATAGTACCATGTGGTCTAATTTAAGAAATGTTTAGATGAAGCCTATTTATGTATCCTCTGCAAAATCCCCTTGTAGGGTATGTTGTTTACTATGCTGTTTCATGTTCCTATGCAGATCTGAAGAAGGCATTTGTTATGTATTTCTTTGTGAATTGCTGTATTTCCTTTCTGTTCTTTCTTCTGTCATATTGGGTTAGGCTAACCACTCCATTAGTCCTGTTGCTATCCTTAGCACTTATTCAAACCCCAGATTTTTTCTTCATTTCTGTAATTAGCATGAACTCTCCCCCTGCCTTCCAGGGAGCTCCACCTAGAAAAGTAACCTAGTTTCCTGCCAACCTCCTTGAAACATTTTTCTATTGTATTTGCCTAGTGCGTTATACCTGCTATCAGGATTTCAATTTGAAATATGCCAAAAACTTTTGACCTTGTAATGGACAATTAACTACTGCAGACCTCATTTTCTTCCTCTGAAAATAGGCATAATGAGTAAATCAATGCTATCATTTAAAAATTTTATGAAGTTTACTTTCTGGTTCTGTGTAGATGCCCTTGCTGAATATTAGCCGCTCTCTAGAATTCTGTGCACCTCCAAATAGAGAACAGACAAAATTTTCTGATCCTAATTTGCTATTTACTTTAACTTTGTTCATAATACATATTTTTGGACTGTGGATTCTATGACCTTTCTTATGTCCATTGAAACCTGAAATGAGTTGCCACTGAATTTGTGTGGAACCAAATGACAAAAAGAAGCCCATGAATCCTCTTGAATTTATTCTTCTTTCCTAAGTATCTAATAACTGCCTGTGGCTCAGTTCATTAAAGCACATTTCAAAGGCAGGTCAGTTACATCTAAGCCGTTAAAGATCAAATTGGTTTTTTGTTTTGTTTTGTTTTGTTTTCAGTAATTCCAAAAGGCTTTTGGTTTTTAATACAGATAAATGTACTTCTAGAGAAAAATATAGGGGTTTGACCTTTGCCTTCTTGAAGAAGAACATTTTCATTTCTGTGGCTAACTTTTCCCTAGCAATGCATTTTAAAATCTGTTTTTCTTTTTTTTTAACATAGCATGAAAGATGTTTATAGTATGCCTTCTTTTTCCATTCTTGTCTCTATGAAATATTGAAGACATGCAGTGTTATTTCTCAGCCTAACTTGGTGTGGGGAAAATTCTTTGGTTTTTGTTTTTATACTGTGATCATTTTCATCTTGTTTATCATTAGCAAATACATTCCTAATGACATTTATGGCTAAATTTTATGACCCTTGTTTTAGAAAAAAACTCTTTCCAAATTGAATTTATGATGTTTAGAGGGAAAAATTTTCCAGTCTATAAGAAAACCCATGATAAATAATGTGCCATTATCATTATTTATTTGATAATCAGATTGTCTTAGACTTGGATAGGGGAAGCCCCATCAAGCTGGCTTCTGAAATACTTCCATCATTCATAATTTTTTGATATAACAAGACATTCCAGACTTATCTTGCACTTTCTGTTCCATCCTGGATTTAACTATTTCTTTGAGCTGTCCTAGTTCCTGGTATTTAGAAGCCAAGATCTGAACACTTAATGTGCTCCATTCTACTGGGGTGTTGTTGATCTCAGACCCTCTCAGGGAACAGAGCCAGGAAATATATCTAGTTATATTCATACAACTATGTTTTAAAATATACACCTTTACTTCTATATGTATTTATCTTTCATCTATTATCTATCTATCATCTGTCTCTCGTTTATTTATCATGTATTACCTATCTATCCTTTTCATCTATCTGTTATCTACCTATCTTTCCATCCATCTATCTAAAACCATACATTCACATTGATGCATTTAATTCTCAACACTATAGAGTTCATTCTACCTTTCGCCATGGTCACATTTGTAATTCCTTTTTCAGGCAGTGAAGAACATGGCTCCAAATTACCTCAATATATTTATTTATTTGATCAGTCTACCCATGCTTAACAATCTCTTCTGACACCTCTCTTTTTTTTAAATTCATTTTTATTGTTAGACTTATTGGGGTGATATCCATTAGCAAGGATTACATAGGTTTCAGGCATACTATTCTACAGTGCATTGTCAACTTGATGTATAATAAGTTCACCACCTAATGTGACTTCTCTTTCCATCACCTTATATTTAGCTTCCCCCGCTCCCCTCCCATCCCCTCCCCTATTCCCCACTCCAACCCGCTTGTCCCCAAATAAACATTAAACTATTGATTGTGTTCATGGGTTATTTGTTTGTTTGTTCATTTCTTTTCTCTTTGTTGCTTTCAGTTTTATATTCCGCATATGAGTGAAGTCATACAGTTCTTTGTTTTTTCTGTCTGGCTTATTTCACTAAGCATGATGATCTCCAGGTCCATCCATTTTGTCGCAAATGGCAATATTTCATCTTTTCTTACAGCTGAGTAATATTCCCTTGTGTATATGCACCACAGCTTCTTTATCCAGTCATCTGTCACAGGGCACTTTGGTTGTTTCCATGTTTTGGCCACTGTGAACAGCGCTGCAATGAACATTGGGGTACATAAGACTTTGCAGACAAAGGTTTTG